>JAECWR010000188.1:0-31365 GCA_018150935.1 Drosophila pruinosa
TTTAGTTGGCTTATTGAACACCATTATTATGTCGCGGTGTCATAGCAACTAGCTAGGCAGCACTAGCAGTTGCGTGGTAACGCCTTATAAAAGTAATATCTTAACTTCTGTGTTTTTTCCCCGATTGTAACCAAATTTGCAGAGATCATTAACATGGTGATTAGTATTGTGCATACCAAAATTGAACGTTCTAGGTTTAAAACGACGCTTACGCAATTCGGTTTACTATTCGATTTGGGGGCGGGAGGGCGTGGCCAAAATCAAAAACAAACTTGATCTGCGTGCAACAATAAGACATACTGTCGCGAAAAATTTGTTGCTCTATCTCTTATAGTCTTTGAGGATCTAGGTGTTCATACGGACGGACAGACGGACAGACGGAAGGACGGACAGACGGACACGGCTATATCGTCTCGGCTGTTGACGCTGATCAAGAATATATATACTTTATGGGGTCGGAGATGCTTACTTCTGCCTGTTACATACATTTTCGGTCGGCACAAAGCCATAATACCCTTCTACCCTTTGGGTAGGCGGGTATAATAAAAAACATCAAAAACATAAAACATCAAAAACATCAAAAAACACCTCAAAACATCATAAAATCAAAAAAATCAAAACATCATAAAATCAAAAACATCAAGAACATCATAAAACCAAAAAACATCAAACACATCAAAAACAACAAAAAACATCAAAAACATCAAAAACATCAAAACATCAAAAACATCAAAAACATCAAAAACATCAAAACATCAAAAACATCAAAAACATCAAAACCATCAAAAACATCAAAATCAAAACATCAAAAACATCAAAAACATCAAAAACATCAAAAACATCAAAACATCAAAAACATCAAAACATCAAAACATCAAAAACATCCAAAACATCAAAAACATCAAAACATCAAAAAACATCAAAACATCAAAAACATCAAAAACATCAAAAACATCAAAAACATCAAAAACCTTAAAAAACATAAAAAACATCAAAACATCAAAAACATCAAAAACATCAAAACCATCAAAACATCAAAAACAACAAAAACATCAAAAACATCAAAAACATCAAAAAACATCAAAAAACATCAAAACATCAAAACCATCTTAAAAAATCAAAAACATCAAAACATCAAAAACATCAAAACATCAAAACATCAAAAACATCAAAACATCAAAAACATCAAAACATCAAAACATCAAAACATCAAAAACATCAAAAACATCAAAAACATCAAAACATTAAAAACATCAAAAACATCTAAAACATCAAAAACATCAAAAACATCAACAACATCAACAACATCAAAAACATCAAAACATCAAAACATCAAAACATCAAAAACATCAAAAACATCAAAAACATCAAAAACATCAAAAACATCAAAAACATCAAAACAACCAAAAACATCAAAAAACACCAACAAAAACATCAAAACATCAAAAACATCAAAAACATCAAAAACATCAAAAACATCAAAAAACATCAAAAACATCAAAACATCAAAAACATCAAAAAAAATCAAAAACATCAAAAACATCAAAAACATCAAAAACATCAAAAACATCAAAATTATCAAAAACATCAAAAACATCAAAAACATCAAAAACATCAAAAACATCAAAAACATCAAAAACATCAAAAACATCAAAAACATCAAAAACATCACAAACATCAAAACATAAAAAACATCAAAAACATCAAAGACATCAAAACATCAAAAACATCAAAAAAACATCAAAACATCAAAAACATGTAAAAATCAAAAAACATCAAAAACATCAAAAACATCAAAAACATCAAAAACATCAAAACATCAAAAACATCAAAACATCAAAACATCAAAAATCATATCAAAAACATCAAAAACATCAAAACATCAAAACATCAAAACATCAAACACATCAAAACAACAAAAACATCAAAAAACATCAAAAACATCAAAAACATAAAAACATAAAAACATCAAAAACATCAAAACATCAAAAACATCAAAAAAACATCAAAACATCAAAACATCAAAAAACATCAAAAACATCAAAAACATCAAAAACATCAAAATATCAAAAACATCAAAAACATCAAAAACATCAAAAACATCAAAACATCAACAAACATCAAAAACATCAAAAAGTCAAAAACATCAAAAAACATCAAAAACATCAAAACATCAAAAACATCAAAACATCAAAACATCAAAAACATCAAAAACAGTCAAACATCAAAAACATCAAAAACATCAAAAACATCAAAAACATCAAAAACATCAAAAACATCAAAACATCAAAACATAAAACATCAAAACTGTAAACATCAAAGACATCAAAAACATCAAAAAAATAAACATCAAAAACATCAAAAACATCAAAACATCATAAAATCAAAAACATCAAGAACATCAAAAAATCTCAAAAAAACATCAATACACATCAAAAACAACAAAAACATCAAAAACATCAAAAACATCAAAAACATCAAAAAAGTCAATAACATCAAAAACATCAAAAACATCAAAAACTTCAAAACATCAAAAACATCAAAAACATCAAAAACATCAAAAACATCAAAAAAAACAAAAGTCAAAACAACAAAAACATCAAAACATAAATAACATCCAAAATATCATAAATAAAAAAAAAAAAAAAAAGTAGGAAAATTACACGACGGTTAGAGACCGGGCACCCATTTTCCATAACATTATATTTATATAACAGTATAAAAATATACTGAAAAATACTAAAAAAAATATACTAAAAATACACAAAATAATATATCAAAATTTTCTTTGTTCGAAGTTATTAGCTTGCGGCACTTTAGTTTATTGAACACCATATTATGTCGCGGAGTGTCATAGCAACTAGCTAGGCAGCACTAGCAGTTGCACGTGGTAACGCCTTATAAAAGTAATATCTTAATAACTTCTGTGTTTTTTATCCGATTGTAACCAAATTTGCAGAGATCATTAACATGGTGATTAGTATTGTGCATACCAAAATTGAACATTCTAGGTTTAAAACGACGCTTGCAATTCGGTTTTATTCGATTTACGGGGGCGGGGGTGGCCAAAATCAAAAAAACTTGATCTGCGTGCAACAATAAGACATACTGTCGCGAAAAATTTGTTGCTCTATCTCTTATAGTCTCTGAGATCTAGGTGTTCATACGGACGGACAGACGGAAGGACGGACAGACGGACATGGCTATATCGTCTCGGCTGTTGACGCTGATCAAGAATATATATACTTTATGGGGTCGGAGATGCTTACTTCTGCCTGTTACATACATTTTCGGTCGGCACAAAGCCATAATACCCTTCTACCCTTTGGGTAGGCGGGTATAATAAAAAACATCAAAAACATAAAACATCAAAAACATCAAAAACATCAAAACATCATAAAATCAAAAAAATCAAAAACATCAAAAACATCAAGAACATCATAAAATCAAAAACATCAAACACATCAAAAACAACAAAAACATCAAAAACATCAAAAACATCAAAAACATCAAAAATATCAAAAACATCAATAACATCAAAAACATCAAAAACATCAAAAGCATCAAAAACATCAAAAACATCAAAAACATCAAAAACATCAAAAACATCAAAACACCAACAACATCAAAAACAACAAAAACAGGAAAAACATCAAAAACATCAAATACATCAAAACATCAAAAACATCAAAAACATCAAAAACATCAAAAACATCAAAACATCAAAAACATCAAAAACATCAAATACATCAAAAACATCAAAAACATCAACAAACATCAAAAAACATCAAAAAAGGTCAATAACATCAAAAACATCAAAACCATCAAAAAATCAAAAACAACAAAAACATCAAAAAACATCAAAAACATCAAAAACATCAAATACATCAAAACATCAAAAACATCAAAAAAATCAAAAAACATCAAAAATATCAAAAACATTTAAAACATCAAAAATATAAAAAACATCAAAAACATTAAACATCAAAAACATCAAAACATCATAAAATCAAAAAAATCAAAACATCAAAACATCATAAAATCAAAAACATCAAAAACATCAAAAACAACAAAAACATCAAAACATCAAAACATCAAAAAGCATCAAAAAGCATCAAAAACATCAAAACATCAAAAACATCAAAACATCAAAAACATCAAAAACATCAAAACATCAAAACATCAAAAACATCAAAAACATCAAAAACATCAAAAACATCAAAATATCAAAACATCAAAACATCAAAAACATCAAAAACATCAAAAACATCAAAAACATCAAAAACATCAAAAACATCAAAAACATCAAAACATCAAAAACATCAAAACATCAAAAACATCAAAACATCAAAAACATCAAAACATCAAAAAACATCAAAAATATCAAAAACATCAACAAACATCAAAAAACATCAAAAACATCAAAAACATCAAAAACATCAAAAACATCAAAAACATCAAAAACATCAAAAACATCAAAACAACAAAAACATCAAAAACATCAAAAACATCAAAAACATCAAAAACATCAAAAACATCAAAAACATCAAAAACATCAAAAACATCAAAAACATTAAAAACATCAAAAACATCAAAAACATCAAAAACATCAAAACATTCAAAAACATCAAAACATCAAAAACATCAAAAACATTAAAAACATCAAAAACATCAAAACATCAAAACATCAAAAACATCAAAAACATCAAAAACATCAAAAACATCAAAAACAACAAAAACATCAAAAATATCAAAAACATCAAAAACATCAAAAACATCAAAAACATCAAAAACATCAAAAACATCATAATCATCAAAACATCAAAAACATCAAAAACATCAAAAACATCAAAAACATCAAAAACATCAAAACATCAAAACATCAAAACCTCAAAAAAACATCAAAAACATCAAAACATCAAAAACATCAAAAACATCAAAACATCAAAAACATCAAAAACATCAAAAACATCAAAAACATTAAAACATCAAAAACATCAAAACATCAAAAACATTAAAAACATCAAAAACATCAAAAATATCAAAACATCAAAAACTTCAAAAACATCAAAACATCAAAAACATCAAAAAAATCAAAAAACATCAAAAACATCAAAACATTTAAAACATCAAAACATCAAAAACATCAAAAAACATTAAAAACATCAAAAACATCAAAAACATCAAAACATCATAAAATCAAAAAACATCAAAAACACCAAAAACATCATAAAATCAAAACATCAATAACATCAAAAACATCAAAACATCAAAAACATCAAAAACATCAAAAACATCAAAAACATCAAAAAAATCAATAACATCAAAAACATCAAAAACATCAAAAAATCAAAAACATCAAAAACATCAAAAACATCAAAAACATCAAAAACATCAAAAACATCAAAAACATCAAAAACATCAAAAATATCAAAAAAATAACACCAAAAACATCAAAAATAAAACCAAAAACAAGTATGAAAGCTACAGAAGTTTGCTCGACTGTGAAAACCCACCTAATTTTACCATCAAAATATCATATTTATATAACAGTATAAAAATATACTAAAAAAAATACTAAAAATACCAAAATAATATATCAAAATTTTCTTTGTTCGAAGATATTAGCTTGGCGGCACTTTAGTTGGCTTATTGAACACCATTATTATGTCACGGAGTGTCATAGCAACTAGCTAGGCAGCACTAACAGTTGCACGTGGTAACGCCTTATAAAAGTAATATCTTAATAACTTCATGTGTTTTTATCCGATTGTAAACAAATTTGGATCATTAACATGGAGATTAGTATTGTGCATACCAAAATTGAACATTCTAGGTTTTAAAACGGTGCATGCAATTCGATTTACGGGGGCGGACACATACTGTCACGAAAAATTTGTTGCTATATCTCTTATAATCTCTGAGGTAAGTGATCATACGGACGGACAGTCGGAAAACGGACGGACACGGACATACAAAATGTCTATCATAACACTCATCAAAATATATATACTTTATAAGATCGGAGATGCTTACTTCTGCTGTTACATACATTTTCGGTCGGCCAAGTTCCCAACTACCCTTTGGTAGGCGGTGTATCAAACCATCAAAAACATCAAAAAAACTCATCAAAAACATCAAAAACATCAAAACATCAAAAACATCAAAAACATCAAAAACATCAAAAACATCAAGAAACATAAATATCAAAAACATCAAAACATCAAAAACATCAAAAACATCAAAACATCAAAAACATCAAAAACATCAAAAACATCAAAAACATCAAAAACATCAAAAACATCAAAAACATCAAAAACATCAAAAACATCAAAAACATCAAAACATCAAAACATCAAAAAACATCAAAAACATCAAAAACATCAAAAACATCAAAACATCAAAAACAACAAAACAGAAAAACATCAAAAACATCAAAAACATCAAAAACATCAAAAACATCAAAACATCAAAAACATCAAAACATCAAAAACATCAAAACATCAAAAACATCAAAAACATCAAAAACATCAAAAACATCAAAAACATCAAAAAAATCAAAAACATCAAAAACATCAAAACATCAAAAACATCAAAAACATCAAAAAACATCAAAAACATCAAAAAACATCAAAACATCAAAAACATCAAAAACATCAAAACATCAAAAACATCAAAAACATCAAAAAACATCAAAAATATCAAAAAACATCAAAACATCAAAAACATACAAAAACATCAAACATCAAAAACATCAAAAACATCAAAAAATCAAAAAAATCAAAAACATCAAGAAACATCAAAAACATCAAAACAAAAACATCAAAAACATCAAAAACATCAAAAACATCAAAACATCAAAAACATCAAAACATCAAAACATCAAAAACATCAAAAACATCAAAAACATCAAAAACATCAAAAACATCAAAAACATCAAAAATCAAAAACATCAAAACATCAAAACATCAAAAACATCAAAAACATCAAAAAATCCAAAAACATCAAAAACATCTCAAAAACATTAAAAACATCAAAAAAACATCAAAACAGTCAAAAACATCAAAACACCAAAATAACAATCAAAAAAAAACATCAAAAACATCAAAAAACATCAATCAAAAACATCAAAATCATCAAAAACATCAAAAACATCAAAAAACCAAAAACACTCAAAAACATCAAAACATCAAAAATATCAAAAACATCAAAAACATCAAAAACATCAAAAACATAAAAACATCAAAAAACATCAAAGAAACATCAAAACATCAAAAACATCAAAACATAAATACAAAAACATCAAAATATCAAAAACATCTCGACATCAAAAACCATCAAAAACATCAAAAACATCAAAACATCAAAAACATCAAAAACATCAAAAACATCAAAAACATCAAAAACATCAAAACATCAAAAACATCAAAACATCAAAAACATCAAAAACATCAAAAACATCAAAAAAAACAAAACAAAAAACATCAAAAACGTCAAAAACATCAAAAACATCAAAACATCAAAACATCAAAACGTCAAAACATCAAAAACATCAAAAAACATCAAAAACATCAAAACATCATGAGACATCAAAAACATCAAAAACATCAAAACATCAAAACATCAAAAACATCATAAAACATCAAAAACATCAAGAACATCATAAACATCAAAAAACATCAAAAACATCAAAAACAACAAAAACATCAAAAACATCAAAAACATCAAAAACATCAAAAACATCAAAAACATCAAAACATCAAAACATCAAAAACATCAAAAACATCAAAAACATCAAACATCAAGAAACATCAAAAACATCAAAAACATCAAAAACATCAAAAAATCAAAAAACGTAAAAAGCATAGTCGAGTTTGCGATCAAAACGTCAAAGCCATCAAAAACATCAAAACATAAAATTTATATAAAAGCATAAAAACATACAAAAACATAAAAACATATAAAATAAAAACATCAAAAAATACATCAAAATACTTTATCGAAGTTATAGCTTGGGCACTTTAGTTGGCTTATTGAACACCATTATTATGTCGCGGAAACATCAAAAACTAGCTAGGCAGCACTAGCAGTCAAAACGTCAAGACTTATAAAAGTAACATCTTAAAACATCTGTGTTTTTTATCGATTCAAAAACATGCAAGATAACATGGTGATCAGTGATGTGCATACCAAAATTGAACATTCAAGGTTTAAAACGATCAAAAACGGTTTATTCATTACGGGGGGGGGCATCAAAATCAAAAAATCAAACATCAAAAACATCAAAAATACTGTCAAAAATTTGTTGCTCTATCTCTTAAAGTCTCTGAGATCTAGGTGTTCATCGAAGGACAGACGAAAAACACAAACGGACATCAAAAACATCAAAAACTGTTGAGTGATCAAAAACATATAAACATCATGGGGTCGGAGATGCTACTTTTGCCTGTTACATCAATTATCATTAAAAACATAAAACCCATCAACCCTTTGGGTAGGCGGGTATTAAAAAAACATCAAAAAACATCAAAACATCAAAAACATCAAAAACATCAAAACATCAAAAAAATCGCAAAACATCAAAAACATCAAAAACATCAAAAAAATCAAAACATCAAGAACATCAAAAAAATCAAAACATCAAAAACATCAAAACATCAAAAACATCAAAAACATCAAAACATCAAAAACATCAAAAACATCAAAAACATCAAAAACATCAAAACCTCAAAACATCAAAAAACATCAAAAACATCAAAACATCAAAAACATCAAAAACATCAAAAACATCAAAAACATCAAAAACATCAAAACATCAAAAACATCAAAAACATCAAAAACATCAAAAACATCAAAAACATCAAAAACATCAAAAACATCAAAAACATCAAAAACATCAAAAACATCAAAAACATCAAAAATATCAAAACATCAAAAACATCAAAAACATCAAAACATCAAAACATCAAAAACATCAAAACATCAAAAACATCAAAAACATCAAAACATCAAAAAACATCAAAACATCAAAACATCAAAACATCAAAAACATCAAAAACATCAAAACATCAAAAACGTCAAAAACATCAAAAACATCAAAAACATCAAAACATCAAAAACATCAAAAACAAAAACATCAAAAACATCAAAACATCAAAACATCAAAAAACATCAAAAACATCAAAAACATCAAAAACAATCAAAAAACATCAAAAACATCAAAAACATCAAAACATCAAAAACATCAAAAACATCAAAAACATCAAAAACATCAAAAAACATCAAAACATCAAAAACATCAAAACATCAAAAACATCAAAAACATCAAAAACATCAAAAACATCAAAAACATCAAAAACATCAAAAACATCAAAACATCAAAACATCAAAACATCAAAAACATCAAAACATCAAAAACATCAAAAACATCAAAAAACATCAAACAACAAAACATCAAAAACATCAAAAACATCAAAAAAAAACATCAAAAACATCAAAAACATCAAAAACATCAAAAACATCAAAAGCATCAAAAACTTCAAAACCATCAAAAACATCAAAAAAGTCAAAAACATCAAAAACATCAAAAACATCAAAAACATCAAAAAGAACATCCAAAAACATCAATCCATGTAAAAACATCAAACATCAAAACATGAATCAAAAACATCAAAAACCAAAAACATCAATAAAATCAAAAACATCAAAACAATCAAAACATCAAAAACATCAAAAACATCAAAAAATCAAAAACAAACAATCACCAACAATCAAAACTTCAAAAAATCAAAAAACATCAAAAACATCAAAAACATCAAAAACATCAAAACATCAAAAACATCAAAAAACATCAAAACATCGAACAAACATCAAAAGACAAAAAACGTCAAAAACATCAAAACATCAAAAAACATCAAAACATCAACAACATCAAAAACATTAAAAACATCAAAAACATCAAAACATCAAAAAAACATCAAAAACATCAAAACCATCAAAACATCAAAAACATCAAAAACATCAAAAACATCAAAAACATCAAAAACATCAAAAAAAAACATCAAAAAACATCAAAAACATCAAAAACATCAAAAACATCAAAAACATCAAAAACATCAAAAACATCAAAAACATCAAAAAGTCAAAACGTCAAAAACATCAAAACATCAAAAACATCAAAAACATCAAAAACATAAAAACATCAAAAACATCAAAACATAAAAAACATCAAAAAACATCAAAAACATAAAAACATCAAAAACATCAAAAACATCAAAAACATCAAAAAACATCAAAAACATCAAAAACATCAAAAACATCAAAAACATCAAAAACATCAAAAACATCAAAAACATCAAAAACATCAAAAACATCAAAAACATCAAAAACATCAAAAACATCAAAAACATCAAAAACATCAAAAACATCAAAAACATCAAAAACATCAAAAACATCAAAAACATCAAAAACATCAAAAACATCAAAAACATCAAAACATCAAAAACATCAAAAACATCAAAACATCAAAAACATCAAAAACATCAAAAACATCAAAAACATCAAAAACATCAAAAGACATCAAAACATCAAAACATCAAAAACATCAAAACATCAAAAACCATCAAAAACATCAAAAACATCATAAACATCAAAAACATCAAGAACATCATAAAATAAACATCAAAAACATCAAACACATCAAAAACAACAAAAACATCAAAAAACATCAAAAACATCAAAAAAGTCAATAACATCAAAAACATCAAAACATCAAAAACTTCAAAAACATCAAAAACATCAAAAACATCAAAACCATCAAAAACATCAAAAACATCATCAAAAACATCAAAAAACACCAAAAACATCATAAAATCAAAAAAACAAGTAAGAAAGAGCTACAGTCGAGTTTGCTCGACTGTGAGATACCCTCACCCCCATTTTACCATCAAAATATTATATTTATATAACAGTATAAAAATATACTGAAAAAAATACTAAAAAAATATACTAAAAATACCAAAATAATATATCAAAATTTTCTTTGTTCGAAGTTATTAGCTTGGCGGCACTTTAGTTGGCTTATTGAACACCATTATTATGTCGCGGAGTGTCATAGCAACTAGCTAGGCAGCACTAGCAGTTGCACGTGGTAACGCCTTATAAAAGTAATATCTTAATAACTTCTGTGTTTTTTATCCGATTGTAACCAAATTTGCAGAGATCATTAACATGGTGATTAGTATTGTGCATACCAAAATTGAACGTTCTAGGTTTAAAACGACTGCAATTCGGTTTTATTCGATTTACGGGGCGGGGGGGGCGTCAAATCAAAATCAAAACAAACTTGATCTGCGTGCAACAATAAGACATACTGTCGCGAAAAATTTGTTGCTCTATCTCTTATAGTCTCTGAGATCTAGGTGTTCATACGGACAGACAGACGGACAGACGGAAGGACGGACAGACGGACATGGCTATATCGTCTCGGCTGTTGACGCTGATCAAGAATATATATACTTTATGGGGTCGGAGATGCTTACTTCTGCCTGTTGTCACATACATTTTCGATGCAAAAGCCATAATACCCTTCTACCCTTTGGGGAAGGCGGGTATAATAAAAACATCAAAAACATCAAAACATCAAAAACATCAAAAACATCAAAACATCAAAAAAATCAAAAACATCAAAAACATCAAAAACATCAAAAACATCAAAAACATCAAAAAACACAAAACATCAAAAACATCAAAAACATCAAAAACATCAAAAACATCAAAAACATCAAAAACATCAAAAACATCAAAAACATCAAAACATCAAAACATCAAAAACATCAAAAACATCAAAACATCAAAACATCAAAAACATCAAAAACATCAAAAACATCAAAAACATCAAAAACATCAAAAACATCAAAACATCAAAAACATCAAAAACATCAAAACATCAAAAACATCAAAAACATCAAAAACATCAAAACATCAAAACATCAAAAACATCAAAAACATCAAAAACATCAAAAACATCAAAAACATCAAAACATCAAAACATCAAAAACATCAAAAACATCAAAACATCAAAAAACATCAAAAACATCAAAAACATCCAAAAACATCAAAAACATCAAAAACATCAAAAACATCAAAAACATCAAAAACATCAAAAACATCAAAAACATCAAAAACATCAAAAACATCAAAAACATCAAAAACATCAAAAACATCAAAAACAAAAAAAACATCAAAAACATCAAAAACATCAAAAACATCAAAAACAACAAAAACATCAAAACATCAAAAACATCAAAAACATCAAAAACATCAAAAACATCAAAACATCAAAAAACATCAAAAACATCAAAAACATCAAAAACATCAAAAACATCAAAAACATCAAAAACATCAAAAACATCAAAACATCAAAAACATCAAAAACATCAAAACATCAAAAACATCAAAAACATCAAAAACATCAAAAACATCAAAAACATCAAAACATCAAAACCATCAAAAACATCAAAAACATCAAAAACATCAAAACATCAAAAACATCAAAAACATCAAAAACCATCAAAACCATCAAAAACATCAAAAACATCAAAAACATCAAAAACATCAAAAACATCAAAAACATCAAAAACATCAAAAACATCAAAAACATCAAAAACATCAAAAACATCAAAAACATCAAAAACATCAAAAACATCAAAAAACATCAAAAACATCAAAAATACATCAAAAACATCAAAAACATCAAAATATAAAACCAAAAAAATATACTGAAAAATACTAAAAAAAATACATCAAAAATACCAAAAATATCAAAAATTTTCTTTGTTCGAAGTTATTAAAGCGGCACTTAGTTGGCTTATTGAACACCATTATTATGTCCGGAGTGTCATAGCAACTAGCTAGGCAGCACTAGCATGCACGTGGTAACGCCTTAAAAAGTAATATCTTAATAACTTCTGTGTTTTTATCCGATTGTAACCAAATTTGCAGAGATCATTAACATGGTGATTAGTATTGTGCATACCAAAATTGAACGTTCTAGGTTTAAAACGACGCTTGCAATTCGTTTATTCGAATTACGGGGCGGGAGGGGCGTGGCCAAAATCAAAAACAAACTTGATCTGCGTGCAACAATAAGACATACTGTCGCGAAAAATTTGTTGCTCTATCTCTTATAGTCTCTGAGATCTAGGAGTTCATACGGACGGACAGACGGACAGACGGAAGGACGGACATCAAAACATGGCTATATCGTCTCGGCTGTTGACGCTGATCAAGAATATCAAAAACTTTATGGGGTCGGAGATTTTACTTCTGCCAGTTACCGAAAAGGTCGGCACAAACCATCAACCCTTCTAAAAACAGCTATAAAAAAACATCAAAAACATCAAAAACATCAAAACATCAAAAAAACATCAAAAACATCAAAAACATCAAAAACATCAAAAAATCATCAAAAACATCAAAACATCAAAAAACATCAAAACATCAAAAACATCAAAAACATCAAAAACATCAAAAACATCAAAAACATCAAAAACATCAAAAACATCAAAAACATCAAAAACATCAAAACATCAAAAACATCAAAAACATCAAAACATCAAAACATCAAAAACATCAAAAACATCAAAAACATCAAAAACATCAAAAACATCAAAAACATCAAAAACATCAAAAACATCAAAAACATCAAAAACATCAAAACACCAAAACATCAAAAACATCAAAACATCAAAAACATCAAAACATCAAAAACATCAAAACATCAAAAACATCAAAAACATCAAAAAACATCAAAACATCAAAAACATCAAAAACATCAAAAACATCAAAACATCAAAAACATCAAAAACATCAAAAACATCAAAAACATCAAAAACATCAAAAACATCAAAAACATCAAAAACATCAAAACATCAAAAACATCAAAACCATCAAAACATCAAAACATCAAAAACATCAAAAACATCAAAAACATCAAAAACATCAAAATCAAAAACATCAAAACATCAAAAACATCAAAACATCAAAACATCAAAAACATCAAAAACATCAAAAACATCAAAAACATCAAAACATCAAAAACATCATCAAAAAAACATCAAAAACATCAAAACATCAAAACATCAAAAAACATCAAAAACAGCAACAAACATCAAAGACATCAAAAACATCAAAAACATCAAAAACATCAAAAAACATCAAAAACATCAAAAACATCATAAAATCAAAAACATCAAGAACATCATAAAATCAAAAACATCAAACACATCAAAAACAACAAAAACATCAAAAACATCAAAAACATCAAAAAGTCAATAACATCAAAAACATCAAAAACATCAAAAACATCAAAAACATCAAAAACATCAAAAACATCAAAAACATCAAAACCATCAAAACCAACAAAAACATCAAAAACATAAATAACACCAAAAACATCATAAAATCAAAAAAAACAAGTAAGAAAGCTACAGTCGAGTTTGCTCGACTGTGAGATACCCGCCACCCAATTTTACCATCAAAATATTATATTTATATAACAGTATAAAAATATACTGAAAAAATACTTAAAAAAATATACTAAAAATACCAAAATAATATATCAAAATTTTCTTTGTTCGAAGTTATTAGCTTGGCGGCACTTTAGTTGGCTTATTGAACACCATTATTATGTCGCGGAGTGTCATAGCAACTAGCTAGGCAGCACTAGCAGTTGCACGTGGTAACGCCTTATAAAAGTAATATCTTAATAACTTCTGTGTTTTTTATCCGATTGTAACCAAATTTGCAGAGATCATTAACATGGTGATTAGTATTGTGCATACCAAAATTGAACGTTCTAGGTTTAAAACGACGCTTGCAATTCGGTTTTATTCGATTTACGGGGGCGGGAGGGGGCGTGGCCAAAATCAAAAACAAACTTGATCTGCGTGCAACAATAAGACATACTGTCGCGAAAAATTTGTTGCTCTATCTCTTATAGTCTCTGAGATCTAGGAGTTCATACGGACGGACAGACGGACAGACGGAAGGACGGACAGACGGACATGGCTATATCGTCTCGGCTGTTGACGCTGATCAAGAATATATATACTTTATGGGGTCGGAGATGCTTACTTCTGCCTGTTACATACATTTTCGGTCGGCACAAAGCCATAATACCCTTCTACCCTTTGGGTAGGCGGGTATAATAAAAAACATCAAAAACATAAAACATCAAAAACATCAAAAACATCAAAACATCATAAAATCAAAAAAATCAAAAACATCATAAAATCAAAAACATCAAGAACATCATAAAATCAAAAACATCAAACACATCAAAAAAAACAAAAACATCAAAAACATCAAAAACATCAAAAACATCAAAAACATCAAAAACATCAAAAACATCAAAAACATCAAAAACATCAAAAACATCAAAAACATCAAAAACATCAAAAACATCAAAAACATCAAAACATCAAAAACATCAAAAACATCAAAACATCAAAAAACATCAAAAACATCAAAAACATCAAAAACATCAAAAACATCAAAAACATCAAAAACATCAAAAACATCAAAACATCAAAACATCAAAAACATCAAAAAACATCAAAAACATCAAAAACATCAAAAACATCAAAAACATCAAAAACATCAAAAACATCAAAAACATCAAAAACATCAAAAACATCAAAAACATCAAAAACATCAAAAACATCAAAAACATCAAAACATCAAAAACATCAAAAACATCAAAACATCAAAAACATCAAAAACATCAAAAACATCAAAAACATCAAAAACATCAAAAACATCAAAAACATCAAAAACATCAAAACATCAAAACATCAAAAACATCAAAAACATCAAAACATCAAAAACATCAAAAACATCAAAAACATCAAAACATCAAAAACATCAAAAACATCAAAAACATCAAAAACATCAAAAACATCAAAAACATCAAAAACATCAAAAACATCAAAAACATCAAAAACATAAAAACCAAAAACATCAAAAACATCAAAAACATCAAAAAACATCAAAAACATAAAAACATCAAAACATCAAAAACATCAAAAACATCAAAAACATCAAAAACATCAAAAACATCAAAAACATCAAAAACATCAAAAACATCAAAAACATCAAAAACATCAAAAACATCAAAACATCAAAAACATCAAAAACATCAAAAACATCAAAACATCAAAAACATCAAAAACATCAAAAACATCAAAAACATCAAAAACATCAAAAACATCAAAAACATCAAAAACATCAAAAACATCAAAAACATCAAAAACATCAAAAACATCAAAAAACATCAAAACCATCAAAAACATCAAAAACATCAAAAACAAAAAAACATCAAAAACATCAAAAACATCAAAAACATCAAAAACATCAAAAAACATCAAAAACATCAAAACATCAAAAACATCAAAAACATCAAAAACATCAAAAACATCAAAAACATCAAAAACATCAAAAAACATCAAAACATCAAAAACATCAAAAACATCAAAAACATCAAAAACATCAAAAACATCAAAAACATCAAAAACATCAAAAACATCAAAAACATCAAAAACATCAAAAACATCAAAAACATCAAAAACATCAAAAACATAAAAAACATCAAAAACATCAAAAACATCAAAAACATAAAAAACATCAAAAACATCAAAAACATCAAAACATCAAAAACATCAAAAACATCAAAAACATCAAAAACATCAAAAACATCAAAAACATCAAAAACATCAAAAAATCAAAAACATCAAAAACATCAAAAACATCAAAAACATCAAAAACATCAAAAACATCAAAAACATCAAAAACATCAAAAACATCAAAAACATCAAAAACATCAAAAACATCAAAAACATCAAAAACATCAAAAACAGTCAAAAACATCAAAACATCAAAAACATCAAAAACATCAAAAACATCAAAAACATAAAAAACATCAAAAACATCAAAAACATCAAAAACATCAAAAACATCAAAACATCAAAAACATAAAAAACATCAAAAACAGCAACAAACATCAAAGACATCAAAAACATCAAAAACATCAAAAACATCAAAAACATCAAAAAACATCAAAAACATCAAAAACATCATAAAATCAAAAACATCAAAAACATCAAAAACATCAAAAACATCAAAAACATCAAAAACATCAAAAACATCAAAAACATCAAAAACATCAAAAACATCAAAAACATCAAAAACATCAAAAACATCAAAAACATCAAAAACATCAAAACCATCAAAAACAACAAAAACATCAAAAACATAAATAACACCAAAAACATCATAAAATCAAAAAAAACAACTAAGAAAGCTACAGTCGAGTTTGCTCGACTGTGAGATACCCGCCACCCAATTTTACCATCAAAATATTATATTTATATAACAGTATAAAAATATACTGAAAAAATACTAAAAAAAATATACTAAAAATACCAAAATAATATATCAAAATTTTCTTTGTTCGAAGTTATTAGCTTGGCGGCACTTTAGTTGGCTTATTGAACACCATTATTATGTCGCGGAGTGTCATAGCAACTAGCTAGGCAGCACTAGCAGTTGCACGTGGTAACGCCTTATAAAAGTAATATCTTAATAACTTCTGTGTTTTTTATCCGATTGTAACCAAATTTGCAGAGATCATTAACATGGTGATTAGTATTGTGCATACCAAAATTGAACGTTCTAGGTTTAAAACGACGCTTGCAATTCGGTTTTATTCGATTTACGGGGGCGGGAGGGGGCGTGGCCAAAATCAAAAACAAACTTGATCTGCGTGCAACAATAAGACATACTGCCGCGAAAAATATGTTGCTCTATCTCTTATAGTCTCTGAGATCTAGGAGTTCATACGGACGGACAGACGGACAGACGGAAGGACGGACAGACGGACATGGCTATATCGTCTCGGCTGTTGACGCTGATCAAGAATATATATACTTTATGGGGTCGGAGATGCTTACTTCTGCCTGTTACATACATTTTCGGTCGGCACAAAGCCATAATACCCTTCTACCCTTTGGGTAGGCGGGTATAATAAAAAACATCAAAAACATAAAACATCAAAAACATCAAAACATCATAAAATCAAAAAAATCAAAAACATCAAAAACATCAAAAACATCAAAAACATCAAAAACATCAAAAAATCAAAAACATCAAAAACATCAAAAACATCAAAAACATCAAAAACATCAAAAACATCAAAAACATCAAAAACATCAAAAACATCAAAAACATCAAAACAAAACATCAAAAACATCAAAAACATCAAAAACATCAAAAACATCAAAAACATCAAAAACATCAAAAACATCAAAAACATCAAAAACATCAAAAACATCAAAACATCAAAACATCAAAACATCAAAAACATCAAAAACATCAAAAACATCAAAACATCAAAAACATCAAAACATCAAAAACACCAAAAACATCAAAAACATCAAAAACATCAAAAACATCAAAAACATCAAAAACATCAAAAACATCAAAAACATCAAAACATCAAAAACATCAAAAACATCAAAACATCAAAAACATCAAAAACATCAAAAACATCAAAAACATCAAAAACATCAAAAACATCAAAAACATCAAAACATCAAAAACATCAAAAACATCAAAAACATCAAAAACATCAAAAACATCAAAAACATCAAAAACATCAAAAACATCAAAAACATCAAAAACATCAAAAACATCAAAAACATCAAAACATCAAAAATCATCAAAAAATCAAAAACATCAAAAACATCAAAAACATCAAAAACATCAAAAACATCAAAAACATCAAAAACATCAAAAACATCAAAAACATCAAAACATCAAAAACATCAAAAACATCAAAAACATCAAAAACATTAAAAACATCAAAAACATCAAAAACATCAAAAACATCAAAAACATCAAAAACATCAAAAACATCAAAAACATCAAAAACATCAAAACATCAAAACATCAAAAACATCAAAAACATCAAAAACATCAAAAACATCAAAAACATCAAAAAACATCAAAAACATCAAAAACATCAAAAACATCAAAAACATCAAAAACATCAAAAACATCAAAACATCAAAAACATCAAAACATCAAAAACATCAAAAACATCAAAAACATCAAAAACATCAAAAACATCAAAACATCAAAACATCAAAAACATCAAAAACATCAAAAAAACATCAAAAACATCAAAAACATCAAAAACATCAAAACATCAAAAACATCAAAAACATCAAAAACATCAAAACATCAAAAACATCAAAAACATCAAAAACATCAAAAACATCAAAAACATCAAAAACATCAAAAAACATCAAAAACATCAAAAACATCAAAAACATCAAAAACATCAAAAACATCAAAAACATCAAAAACATCAAAAACATCAAAACATCAAAAACATCAAAAACATCAAAAACATCAAAAAACATCAAAAACATCAAAAACATCAAAAACATCAAAAACATCAAAAACATCAAAAACCATCAAAACATCAAAAACATCAAAAACATCAAAAACATCAAAACATCAAAAACATCAAAAAAACATCAAAAACATCAAAACATCAAAAACATCAAAAACATCAAAAAACATCAAAACATCAAAAAACATCAAAAACATCAAAAACATCAAAAACATCAAAAACATCAAAAACATCAAAAACATCAAAAACATCAAAAACATCAAAAACATCAAAAACATCAAAAACATCAAAACATCAAAAACATCAAAAACATCAAAAACATCAAAAACATCAAAAACATCAAAAACATCAAAAAACATCAAAAACATCAAAAACATCAAAACATCAAAAACATCAAAAACATCAAAAACATCAAAACATCAAAAACATCAAAACATCAAAAAACATCAAAAACATCAAAAACATCAAAAAACATCAAAAAAACATCAATAACATCAAAAACATCAAAAACATCAAAAACATCAAAAACATCAAAAACATCAAAAACATCAAAAACCATCAAAAAACATCAAAAACATCAAAAACATCAAAAACATCAAAAACATCAAAAACATCAAAACATCAAAAACATCAAAACATCAAAAACATCAAAAACATCAAAAACATCAAAAACATCAAAACATCAAAAACAATAAAAACATCAAAAACATCAAAACATCCAAAAACATCAATTTTAACATCAAAAACATCATATTCATAAAACATCAAAAACATCCGAAAAAACATCAAAAAAAAAATATACTAAAAATACAAAATAATATATCAAAAAACATCAAGTTTTGAGCTTGGCGGCACTTTAGTTGGCTTATTGAACACCATTATTATGTCGCAGTGTCATAGCAACTAGCTAGACAGCACTAGCAGTGCACGTGGTAACGCCTTATAAAAAGTAATATCAATAACTCGTTTTATCCGATTGTAACACAAAATTTGCGAGATCAAAAACAGTATAAACATTGTCATACCAAAATTGAACGTTCAGGTTTAAAACGACGCTTGCAATTGGTTTTTGATTGCGGGGCGGGGGGGGCGTGGTCAAATATCAAAAACAAACTTGATCTGCGTGCAACAATAAGACATACTGTCGCGAAAAATTTGTTGCTCTATCTCTTATAGTCTCTGAGATCTAGGTGTTCATACGGACGGACAGACGGACAGAAAAAGACGGAAGGACGGACAGACGGACATGGCTATATCGTCTCGGCTGTTGACGCTGATCAAGAATATATATACTTTATGGGGTCGGAGATGCTTACTTCTGCCAGTTACGAACATATTCGGCCGGCACAAAGTAAATACCCTTCTAAACCCTTTGGGTAGGCGGGTATAAATACCAAAATTAATACATCAAAAATTTCTTGTTCGAAGTTATTAGCTTGGCAAAAACTTCAGTTGGCTATTGAACACCATTATTATATCAAAAACATCAAGCAACTAGCTAAGCAGCAATAGCAGCACGTGGTAATGCTTATAAAGTAATATCTAATAACTTCTGTATTTTTATCCGATTGTAACCAAATTTCAAGAGATCAGTAACATGGTGGTAGTATTGTGCATGCAAAACATGAACGTTCTAGGTTTAAGAACGTTGCAATTCGGTTTTATTCGATTTGGGGGGGGGGGGGCGTCAAAAATCAAAAACAAACTTGATCTGCGTGCAACAATAAGACATAATGTCACGAAAAATTTGTTGCTCTATCTCTTATAGTCTCTGAGATATAGGTGTTCATACGGACGGACAGACGGACAGACGGAAGGACGGACAGAAGACATGCAAAAATCGTCAAAAACGGCTGTTGGACGCTGATCAAGAATATATGTACTTTATGGGGTCGGAGATGCTTACTGCCTGTTACACATATTTTCGGTCGGCACAAACATCAAAAACATCAAAAAGCCTTTGGGTAGGCGGGTCATAAAAAAACATCAAAACATAAAACATCAAAAACATCAAAAAACATCAAAAACATCATAACAAAAACATCAAAACATCAAAAACATCAAAAACATCAAAAACATCAAAAACATCAAAAACATCAAAAACATCAAAAACATCAAAAACATCAAAACATCAAAAACATCAAAAACATCAAAAACATCAAAAACATCAAAAACATCAAAAAAAACATCAAAACCATCAAAAACATCAAAAACATCAAAAACATCAAAAAAACATCAAAAACATCAAAAACATCAAAAACATCAAAACATCAAAAACATCAAAAACATCAAAAACATCAAAAACATCAAAAAACATCAAAAAACATCAAAAACATCAAAACATCAAAAACATCAAAAACATCAAAAACATCAAAAACATCAAAAACATCAAAACATCAAAAACATCAAAAACATCAAAACATCAAAAACATCAAAAACATCAAAACATCAAAAACATCAAAAACATCAAAAACATCAAAAACATCAAAAACATCAAAAACATCAAAAAACATCAAAAACATCAAAAACATCAAAAACATCAAAAACATCAAAAACATCAAAAACATCAAATCATCAAAACATCAAAAACATCAAAACATCAAAAACATCAAAAACATCAAAAACATCAAAAACATCAAAACATCAAAAAACATCAAAAACATCAAAAACATCAAAACATCAAAAACATCAAAAACATCAAAAACATCAAACACAAAAACATCAAAAACATCAAAAACATCAAAAACATCAAAAACATCAAAAACATCAAAAACATCAAAAACATCAAAAACATCAAAAACATCAAAAACATCAAAAACATCAAAAACATCAAAAACATCAAAAACATCAAAAACATCATAAACATCAAAAACACCAAAAACATCAAAAACATCAAAAACATCAAAAACATCAAACACCATCAAAACATCAAAAACATCAAAAACATCAAAACATCAAAAACATCAAAAAACATCAAAAACAACTCAAAACATCAAAACATCAAAACATCAAAAAACCATCAAAAACATAAAAACATCAAAAACAAAAAAACATCAAAAACATCAAAAACATCAAAAACATCAAAAACATCAAAACATCAAAAACATCAAAAACATCAAAAACATCAAAAACATCAAAACATCAAAAACATCAAAAACATCAAAAACATCAAAACATCAAAAACATCAAACACATCAAAAACATCAAAAACATCAAAAACATCAAAAACAAAACATCAAAACATCAAAAACATCAAAACATCAAAAACATCAAAAAACATCAAAAACATCAAAAACATCAAAAACATCAAAAACATCAAAAACAATCAAAAACCATCAAATCAATCAAAAACATCAAAAACATCAAAAACATCAAAACATCAAAAACATCAAAAACATCAAAAACATCAAAAACATCAAAAACATCAAAAACATCAAAACATCAAAAACATCAAAAACATCAAAAACATCAAAAACATCAAAAACATCAAAACATCAAAAACATCAAAAACATCAAAAACATCAAAACCATCAAAAACATCAAAAACATCAAAAACATCAAAAACATCAAAAACATCAAAAACATCAAAAACATCAAAAAACATCAAAAACATCAAAAACATCAAAAACATCAAAACATCAAAAACATCAAAAACATCAAAAACATCAAAAACATCAAAAACATCAAAAACATCAAAAACATCAAAAACATCAAAAACATCAAAAAAAAACATCAAAAACATCAAAACATCAAAAACATCAAAAACATCAAAAACATCAAAAACATCAAAAACATCAAAAACATCAAAACATCAAAAAAAACATCATAAAAATCAAAAAACAAGTAAAAATAACTACAGTCGAGTTTGCTCGACTGTGAAATCTCCACCACCCAATTTTACCATCAAAATATTATATTTATATAACAGTAATAAATACATTAAAAACATACAACAAAAAAATATACTAAAAATACACAAAATAATATATCAAAATTTTCTTTGTTCGAAGTTAGCTTGGCGGCACTTTAGATTGGCTTATTGAACACCATTATTATGTCGACGAGTGTCATAGCAACTAACAGGCAGCACAGCAGTTCAGGTACAATGCCATAAAAGTAATATCTTAATAACTAGTGTTTTTATCAGAGTAACCAATAACATGGAAATCATTAACATGGTGATTAGTATTGTGCATACCAAAAATTGAACGTTCATAGGTTTAAAACGACGCTTGCAATTCGGTTTTAATTCAATTTACGGGGGCGGAGACGTCGACAAATAAAAACTAACAAACTTGATCTGCGTGCAACAATAAGACATACTGTCGCGAAAAATTTGTTGCTCTATCTCTTAAAAGATCTAGGTGTTACAGACGGACGGACAAACGGACAGACGGAAGACGGACAGACGACATGCTATATCGTCTCGGCTGTTGACCTGATCAAGAATATATATACTTTATGGGGTCGGAGATGCTTACTTCTGCCTATTACATACACAGCATCAAAGCCATCATAACCCTTCACCCTTTGGGTGGCGGGTTTAAAAAAAAAAACATAAAAAAACATAAAACATCAAAAACATCAAAAACATCAAAACATCATAAACATCAAAAACATCAAAAACATCAAAAACATCAAAAACATCAAAAACATCAAAAATCAAAAATCAAAAACATCATCAAAACAAATCAAAAACATCAAAAACATCAAAAACATCAAAAACATCAAAACATCAAAAACATCAAAAACATCAAAAACACCAAAAAATCAAAAAAAAAACATCAAAACATCAAAAACATCAAAACCAAAAGACATCAAAAACATCAAAAACATAAAAACATCAAAACATCAAAAACATCAAAACATCAAAACATCAAAAACATCAAAAACATCAAAACATCAAAAACATCATAAAATCAAAAACACCAAAAACATCAAAAACATCAAAACATCAAAACATCAAAACAACAAAAAAATCAAAACATCAAAAACATCAAAAACATCAAAAACACCAAAAAACATCAAAAACATCAAAAACATCAAAAACATCAAAAACATCAAAAACATCAAAACATCAAAAGCAGCGAAAACATAAAAACATCAAAACATCAACAAACATCAAGAAACATCAAAAACATCAAAACATCAAAACATCAAAAACATCAAAAACATCAAAAACATCAAAAACATCACAAAACATCAAAAAACATCAAAAACAAAAACATCAAAACATCAAAAACATCAAAAACATCAAAAACATCAAAACCATCAAAAACATCAAAAACTACAAAAACATCAAAAAACATCAAAAACATCAAAAACATCAAAACATCAAAAACATCAAAAACATCAATAGCATCCAAAACATCAAAAACATAAAAACACCAAAATCATCATAAAATCAAAAAAAAACAAGTCAAAAGCTACAGTCGAGTTTGCTCGACTGTGAGATACTCGCCACCCAATTTTACCATCAAAATATTATATTTATATAACAGTATAAAATATACTGAAAAAATACTAAAAAAAATATACTAAAAATACCAAAATAATATATCAAATTTTCTTTGTTCGAAGTTATTAGCTTGGCGGCACTTTTAGTTGGCTTATTGAACACCATTATTATGTCGCGGGTGTCATAGCAACTAGCTAGGCAGCACTAGCAGTTGCACGTGGTAATGCGCCTTATAAAAGTAATATCTTAATAACTTCTGTGTTTTTATCCGATTGTAACCAAATTTACGGAGATCATTAACATGGTGATTAGTATTGTGCGTACCAAAATTGAACGTTCTAGGTTTTAAACGACGCTTGCAATTCGGTTTTATTCGATTTACGGGGGCGGGAGGGGGCGTGGCCAAAATCAAAAACAAACTTGATCTGCGTGCAACAATAAGACATACTGTCGCGAAAAATTTGTTGCTCTATCTCTTATAGTCTCTGAGATCTAGGAGTTCATACGGCGGACAGACGGACAGACGGAAGGACGGACAGACGGACATGGCTATATCGTCTCGGCTGTTGGACGCTGATCAAGAATATATATACTTTATGGGGTCGGAGATGCTTACTTCTGCCAGACCGAAATTTAGGTCGGCACAAGTCATAATACCCTTTTACCCTTTGGGTAGGCGGGTATAATAAAAACATCAAAAAACATAAAACATCAAAAACATCAAAAACATAAAACATCATAAAATCAAAAAAATCAAAAACATCAAAAACATCAAAACACATAAAAAACATCAAAAACATCAAAACATCAAAAACATCAAAAACAATCAAAAACATCAAAAACATCAAAACATCAAAACATCAAAAACATCAAAAACATCAAAAACATCAAAACATCAAAACATCAAAAACATCAAAACATCAAAACATCAAAACATCAAAAACATCAAAACATCAAAAACATCAAAAAACATCAAAACATCAAAACATCAAAACATCAAAACATCAAAACATCAAAACATCAAAAACATCAAAAACATCAAAAACATCAAAAAACATCCAAGAACATCAAAAAACATAAAAAACATAGGTAAAACACCAAAAACATCAAAAACATCAAAACATCAAAAACATCAAAAACATCAAAAACATCAAAAACATCAAAAACATCAAAACATCAAAAACATCAAAAAACATCAAAAACATCAAAAACATCAAAACATCAAAAACATCAAAAACATCAAAAACATCAAAAACATCAAAAAACATCAAAAACATCAAAAACATCAAAAACATCAAAAACATCAAAACATCAAAACATCAAAAACATCAAAACATCAAAAACATCAAAAACATCAAAAACATCAAAAACATCAAAAACATCAAAAACATCAAAACATCAAAAACATCAAAAACATCAAAAACATCAAAAACATCAAAACATCAAAACATCAAAACATCAAAACATCAAAAACATTAAAAACATCAAAAACATAAAAACATCAAAACATCAAAAACATCAAAACATCAAAAACATCAAAAACATCAAAAACATCAAAAACATCAAAACCATCAAAAACCTCAAAACATCAAAAACATCAAAAACATCAAAACATCAAAAACATCAAAAACATCAAAACATCAAAAACATCAAAAACATCAAAACATCAAAAACATCAAAAACATCAAAAACATCAAAAACATCAAAAACATCAAAAACATCAAAACATCAAAAGGAAACATCAAAACATCAAAACATCAAAAAACATCAAAAACATCAAAACATCAAAACATCAAAAACATCAAAACATCAAAAACATCCAAACATCAAAACACCAAAAACATCAAAAAACATCAAAAACATCAAAACATCAAAAACATCAAAAACATCAAAAAGCATCAAAAACAGTCAAAAAAACATCAAAAAACATCAAAAACATCAAAACATCAAAACATCAAAAACATCAAAAACATCAAAACATCAAAAACATCAAAAACATCAAAAACATCAAAACATCAAAACATCAAAACATCAAAAACATCAAAAACATCAAAAACATCAAAACATCAAAACATCAAAAACATCAAAAACATCAAAAAAAACATCAAAAACATCAAAAACATCAAAACATCAAAAACATCAAAACATCAAAAACATCAAAAACTTCAAAAACATCAAAACATCAAAACAAAAACATCAAAAACATCAAAATATCAAAAACATCAAAAAACATCAAAACATCAAAAACATCAAAACATCACAAACCATCAAAAATCATCAAAAACATCAAAAACATCAAAAACATCAAAAACATCAAAAACATCAAAACATCAAAACATCAAAAACATCAAACATCAAAAACATCAAAACATCAAAACCATCAAAAACATCAAAAACATCAAAAAACATCAAAAAAACATCAAAACATCAAAAACATCAAAAACATCAAAAACATCAAAACATCAAAAAAATCAAAAACATCAAAACATCAAAAACATCAAAAAACATCAAAACATCAAAACATCAAAAACATCAAAACATCAAAAACATAAAAAACATCAAAAACATCAAAAAATCAAAAACATCAAAAACATCAAAACATCAAAAACATCAAAAACATCAAAAACATCAAAACCATCAAAACACATCAAAACATCAAAACATCCAAACATCAAAACAACCAAAACAGCAAAACATCAAAACATCAAAGACATCAAAAACATCAAAAACATCAAAAACATTAAAAACATCAAAACATCAAACCCATCAAACACCCGAAGATCACACCAAAACATCAAAACATCAAAACATCACAAACATCAAACACCAAAACTTCAAAACATCAACAACATCAAAACGTCAAAAAGTCAGTAACATCAAAAACATCAAAAACATATAAAAACATAAACAAAAACATCAAAAACATAGTTACAAACAAAAATATCAAAACATCAAAATCATCAAAAATATCAAAACATCAAAAACATCAAAAACATCAAACATCAAGAAAAACATCAAAACACATCAAAACACAACAAACCATAAACCTAAAAACATCAAGAATCATCATAAAACATCAAAAACATCAAACACATCAAAAACAAAATCAAAACATCAAAAACATCAAAAACGTCAAAACGTCAAAAACATCAAAAACATCAAAACATCAAAAACCATCAAACAACATCCAAAACATCAAAAACATCAAAAACATCAACAGATCAAAAAACAAGACAGAAAACTAAATGAGTTTGCCTACTGTGAGATACCGCCACCCATTTTCAACCACCAAAACATCATATTTACATCAACAGCATCAAAAGCATCAGAACACAGAAAACGACCAAAAACAGCAAAACATACCAAAGTTGCATCCCAAATTTTCTTCGAAGACATCACTTGCGGAGACGATTAGTTGGCATTGAATTAACATTATAAATGGGGCAAGTGATAACTATCTAGGCAGCACGAACATGCACGTAAAATCAGTAACCCATCAAAGCACATCCAAAAGTCCAACTTTTTTTTTTATCCGAATAAGATCAAATTTGACACTCATTAACGTGGTGATTAGTATTGTGCATACTAAATTGAACGTTCTAGGTTTAAAACGAGCGCTTGCATTCGGTTTTTTTTTTTACGGGGGGGGAGTGGGTGGCCAATATCATCAAAACATCAAAACATCAAAACATCAAAACATGGCGAAAAATTTTTGCTCTCTCTTTTTGTCCGGTCTGGTGTTCTACGGGTGGACCGGACGGAAGGCGGTGACATCGATGGCTATCGTCGTCATCAAGAACATCAAAACTATACCTTTATGGGTCGGAGATGCTTACTTCGCCTTACTACTTTGGTCGGCCCTTTACCCTCTCCCGGTAGGCTATACATCAAAAACACGGTAAAAACAGTTCAACATCAAAACATCAAAAGACATAAAAACATCAAAAAAACGTCAAAACTTCAAAAACATCCAAACATCAAAAACATCAAAACATCAAGAACATCATAAAATCAAAAACATCAAACACATCAAAAACAATAAAAACATCAACAAAACATCAAAACGTCAAAAACAACATCAAAAAGCATCAAAAACATCAAAAACATCAAAAACCAGCCAAAAACATCAAAACATCAAAAACCTCAAAAAACATCAAAAACATCAAACGAAACATCAAAAACATCAAAACATCAAAAACATCAAAAACACCTAAAACATCAAAACGTCAAAAACATCCACAAAACATCAAAAACATCAAAAACATCAAAACATCATAAAATAACATCAAAAACATCAAACAAATCAAAACATCAAACACATCAAAAACATCAAAAACATCAAAAACATCAAAAACATCAAAACATCAAAAACATCAAAAACATTTCCAAAAACATCAAAAACATCAAAACATCAAAAACATCAAAAACCGGATCAAAAACATCAAACATCACAAACATCAAAAAACAACAAAAACATCAAAAACGTCAAAAACGTCAATAACATCAAAACATCAAAAACATCAGCAAACATCAAAACTTCAAAAACATCAAAAACATCAAAAACATCAAAACGCAACATGACCAAAGACATCAAAACATCAAAAAACATCAAACCAAAAACATCAAAAACATCAAAACCAACATCAAAACTCAAACAAGTACACATATAATCAAAAACATCAAACACATCAAAAACCACAAAAACATCAAAAGTTAAGACAAGTCAGGACTCAATGACAAACTTCAAAAACATCAAACCAACAAAACATCAAAAAAACATTTAAAACATCAAAACCATCATAAAACAACAAAACCAAAACTAAATTATCAAATATCTAAGTAAAAAATTGCTACAGGTCGAGCTTGCTCGACTATGAGATCACCCGCCACCCACTTTTACCATCAAAATATTTATTTATATAACAGTATAAAATATACTGAAAAAATACTAAAAAAATATACTAAAAATACCAAAATAATATATCAAAATTTTCTTTGTTCGAAGTTATTAGCTTTGGCGGCACTTTAGTTGGCTTATTGAACACCATTATTATGTCGCGGAGCGTCATAGCAACTAGCTAGGCAGCACCAGGCAGCTGCACGTGGTAACGCCTCTTATAAAAGTAATATCTAATCTGTGCTTTTATCCGATTGTAACCAAATTTGCAGAGATCATTAACATGGTGATTAGCATTGTGCATACCAAAATTGAATGTTCTAGGTTTAAAACGACGCTTGCAATTCGGTTTTATTCGATTTACGGGGGCGGGAGGACGTAAACAAAATCAAAAACCAACTTGATCTGCGTGCGCAACAATAAGACATACTGTCGCGAAAAATTTGTTGCTCCATCTCTTATAGTCTCTGAGATCTTAGAGTTCATACGGACGGAACAGACGGACAGATTTGGAAGGACGGACAGATTTACATAGCTATCTTGTCCTGGCTGTTGACGCTGATCAAGAATATATATACTTTATGGGGTCGCAATTTTTTACTTCTGCCTGTTACATACATTTTCGGTCGGCACAGTTACACACCTTTTTTAATCTTTGGGTAGGCGGGTATAATAAAAACATCAAAAAAATAATGATAAACATCAAAAACATCAAAAACATCAAAAACATCATAAAATCAAAAAATCAAAACATCATAAAAATCAAAAACATCAAGAACATCATAAAATCAAAACATCAAAACACATCAAAAGCAAAACATCAAAAACATCAAAAACATCAAAAACATCAAAAACATCAAAAACATCAAAACACATCAAAAACATCAAAAACATCAAAAACATCAAAAACATCAAAAAAACATCAAAAACATCAAAAACATCAAAAACATCAAAACATCAAAAAACATCAAAGACATCAAAAACATCAAAAAACATCAAAAACATCAAAAACATCAAAAACATCAAACATCAAAAACATTAAAAACATCAAAACATCAAAAACATCAAAAACTTCAAAAACATCAAAAACATCAAAAAACATTAAAAATATTTAAACATCAAAAACATCAAAAACATCAAAAACATCAAAAACATCAAAAACATCAAAAACATCAAAAACATCAAAAACATCAAAAACATCAAAAACATCAAAAACATCAAAAACATCAAAAACATCAAAAACATCAAAAACATCAAAAACATCAAAAACATCAAACATCAAAAACATCAAATATCAAAAAAACATCAAAAAACATCAAAAACATCAAAACATCAAAACATCAAAAACATCAAAAACATTAAAAACATCAAAAACATCAAAAACATCAAAAAATCTAAAAACATCAAAAACATCAAAAAAACATTAAAAACATTAAAAACATCAAAAACATCAAAAACATCAAACACTAAACACTAAAAACATCGAAAACATCAAAAACATCAAAAACATCAAAAACATCTAAAAACATCAAAACA
>JAECWR010000189.1:0-76235 GCA_018150935.1 Drosophila pruinosa
TGATGATGACGGGAGTCGGGAATCGGGAGCCCACGGAACTTGTTCCGTCCCGATCAGCGGATGCGGAGAATCGTGGTGGCTGTGGTTTGCCGTCCAAGCGGATATGAGTTGTGCTCGGCGTGGAGTTGCGCAATACAACCGGTTGCCGTGATACAATAGAACGGAAGACGATTAGGTGGGCCTGGAATAATTGAGATTGACTCTAATCTGGCAGTGTAAGGAGACATAAGAGGTGTAGAATAAGTGGGAGATATTAGATTTCGGTTTAGTATCGACAATGAAATACCACTACTCTTATTGTTTTTACTTTTTTGATTAAATGGAACGTGTATCATTTCCTAGCCATTATACTGATATATTTATTTTATCTTATGGTATTGGGTTTTGATGCAAGCTTCTTGATCAAAGTATCACGAGTTTGTTATATAATCGCAAACAAATTCATTAATAAGAGAGTGCATTTATGTATTCTTGATTTAGAAATTTGGTATAACTCCAATTACTCAGGTATGATCCAATTCAAGGACATTGCCAGGTAGGGACTTTGACTGGGGCGGTACATCTCTCAAATAATAACGGAGGTTTCCCAAGGCCAGCTTAGTGCGGACAGAAACCACACATAGAGCAAAAGGGCAAAAGCTGACTTGATCTCGGTGTTTAGTATACACAGGGACAGCAAAAGCTCGGCCTATCGATCCTTTTGGTTTAAAGAATTTTTAACAAGAGGTGTCAGAAAAGTTACCATAGGGATAACTGGCTCGTGGCGGCCAAGCGTTCATAGCGACGTCGCTTTTTGATCCTTCGATGTCGGCTCTTCCTATCATTGTGAAGCAAAAATTTACCAAGCGTGGGATTGTTCACCCATGCAAGGGAACGTGAGCTGGGTTTAGACCGTCGTGAGACAGGTTAGTTTTACCCTACTAATGACAAAATGTTGTTGGGACAGCATTCCTGCGTAGTACGAGAGGAACCGCAGGTACGGACCAATGGCACAATAATTGTTCGAGCGAACAGTGGTATGATGCTACGTCCGTTGGATTATGCCTGAACGCCTCTAAGGTCGTATCCGTGCTGGACTGCAATGATAAATAAGGAGCTATTTGCATTGTATGGCTTGTAAACCATTAAAAGTTTGTTATTCATTTAATAGACGACAATGGATGTGATGCCAATGTTACATATAAAATAGTAAATTGGGAGGATCTTCGATCACCTGGTGCCGCGCTAGTTATATATTAAAACATTATTTAATACAATGACAAAGCCTTGAATCAATTGTAAACGACTTTTATAACAGGCAAGGTGTTGTAAGTGGTTGAGCAGCTGCCATACTGTGATCCACTGAAGCTTATCCTTTGCTTAATGATTCGATAAAAATTATATTTTTATGAACATCAAAATTCATAAAATATATGTAATATAGATGTATATACATAATGTATATATAAATAGTTAAAATATATGCACATCATATGTATTATGTATTAATATACATAAGTGTGCATATATAAATAATGAAAGTTATATACAAAATACTTGTTTAAAATATAAATACAACAGAAATATTGTATTAAAAAGGCCGCCCAATAATTAAGAAATATATATTATGATAATGATTAAATATATATTTGTAAAATTTATTAATATCTAATAATGCTTCAGTTTAAAAATGTTATATTAAAAAATTGCCCGATATTAAAGAACTGTAAAATATATTAATATTTAATAATGATACAATTTATATATCAAGAAAATGGTAATGGTAGAGCAGATACCATAAAGCGATCCACTCCACTAAAGCTAATCATTCGATAAAAATATAATTTTATGAACATCAAAACACATAAGATATATATATATATATATGTAGGAATCTAAATATTTTAAATATATGTGCATACATATTTAAACATATATAAATGTACGTATTAAGAATAAAAAGTTTAAATAATATCACTAGTCTTAAATCTTGCCCGATATTTAAGAAATATATATTATGATGATGCGATATAATGTATATATAAATTACATTAATATATAACAATGATACAATTTATAAATAAAATTAGAAGAAAATGAAATTGGTTTACTATGGTAAAGTTTATCCTTTGGCTTAAAGATTCGATAAAAATCTAATTTTATGAACATCAAAACACTTAAGATATATATAAATATTTAATATACATATGTGTGCATATATACATTAACGTATAAATAATGAAAAGTCTGTGTTATATACTAATTTAAGAAATTCGCCTTCTAAAAAAAAGTTGGTTATAAAATAACTAACTTGTAGCAATAGAATATGTCTTCGTATTTATGCTCAAAATGAGAAGATAATAAATAATTATTAAATTTCACAATAATATAATTTCAATAATATTATGTACTTGATTGGCTTACTATGTATGTTACATAATATCGATATATACAAAAAATTAAATATTTGGGAGATTGAACAAATTTAGTTATGCAATATCTAAATGTGGATTGTTAAGAAAGATTGTTAAGAAAGATTGAAAAAGTAAAGTTTAATAGTGCGTTACTTACTGAACAAATAAAGTTTAGCAGTGTGATATATGGTTTAGTGAACAAGTAATGTTTAGCAGTGCGTTATGTATTCAATAAATTTGGTATAGCGGTGTGTTATGATGGTTTATTATTATTATTATTTGAAAAAGGGAGTCTCCCAATAGAACAGGTGCGAGGCACTGCGACCATGGAGGTCTTTTGTGCCTATAGGCTCTCCTAGCTAGACAAAAGTTGCTCTGCTTACATAATGAAGCAGAGCAGATCTTTTGTCGAGGAACGCACAATATGCTCGGGACCTGCGGTATCCACGTGCAGATGTTTCTTCCTAGTCCACACCAAGGCTGGACAGTCGCACAGAATGTGTTTGGTTGTCTCGTCGTCCTCTTTGCAAAGTCTGCACTCAGCACCAGAAGACAGACGCATTTTGGTGAGGTGATAGTTCACCGTATGATGGCCACTAAGAAAGCCAACGAGGAGGTGAAGATCCCTCCTGGAAAGTAAGCTGGTTTCCGGTCAACCACGGGATTAATAAGCTCCTTGGCTTGCCGCATCCCTGGTTGGACCGACCGATCAGTCAACCTAACAGCCCAGGTTTTAACAATAGCTGAGATGGTTGACCAACCCATGCCACAGAAGGGCTCAGGGCCGGAAAAGTGGCTGACGAACCGGCCCTACCAAGTTCGTCCGCCAGCTCATTGCCCTGGATACCAGAGTGTCCAGAGTACCCATAGTAGTAAGAGACAGAGATAGTAGTAAGAGACAGTTAGTAAGAGAGAGAGAGTCTCTGGAGGCAGTTCCAGCAATCGGCCACCAGTCGAGAGCTTACTCTTTTGGAGGAGAGGGCTAAGATGGCGGCTTGACTGTCAGAGAAGATGTAGATGTTCGCTCCTCTAATCCCCTTCTCTAGGATCAGACGGCAGCAGAACTCGATGGCATGAACCTCAGATTGGAAGACTGTGGGCCATTTGCCCATAGCAATTGAGGTTTTAGAGTTGGGTCCAAAGATCCCAGCTCCAACCCCCTGATCAGTTTTTGACCCGTCGGTATACCAGTGAATACCGTAGGGGTCGCTGATGGGGTTGCCAGTATCCCAGTCCTTCCGGTCCGGGATGAGGGTTCTGAATTTAGCACCAAAAAAAAGTTCCTTAGTCATAGTATCTGACATAGTGCAGATATCTATGCCAGGAATGTCTTTGATCAGGCTAGCATGTCCTGATTCGGTAGCTAGAAGCCCTGATTGGAGCTTGATTCTAAGAAGGCTCATAGCAGCGACTTTTTTAATTTTGATGTGCAGCGGAGTCAGATTCAGTATCGATTCCATTGCTGCGGTGGGACAGGTACGAAGTGCACCTGTCAGTGAGAGGCACAGCAGCCTGTGCAATTTATTGCATTTGCTGATGGCAGTGACCTGCGTAACCTTTGGCCACCACACAATAGCAGCATAGGTGACGATCGGTCTGACCATCATGGCAAAAAGCCACCGGATGGTGCAGGATTTAAGACCCCAGATTCTACCAAAGAGTCTCCTGCAGGCCCACATGGCATGGGTCGCCTTTGTGAGGGTGTTGCTGAGGTGGGAGTTCCAATTTAGTCTTTTATCGAGGGTCACCCCTAAATATTTTATTATATTATTTGACTTCGTTGGATAGCCCCACAGGGGAGCCGCTGATATAAAGTTGACCAATGTCAACGGAATAGCGCCTAGTGAAAGGAACTATAATAGCTTTTGTGGATTGATGCTAAGACCAACATCTGCGCACCATCTACTTACCGTGTTCAGAGCTGATTGCATCAACTCTGTCACGGTGCTGGTATAGTTCCCGGTCACTATTAGAGCTAGGTCGTCAGCATAGCCGATAGCTTCAACGCCCTGCTCGAGAGTAAGACTAGTAGTTCGTCAACTACTAAGGACCAGAGTAGGGGGATAGAACCCCTCCCCTGGGGACACCCTTTGACTGCATTAATGCATGCAGTCGTGGAGTCCAGGGTGGAAGTGATAATCCGGTGTTTGAGCATAGCTTCAATCCACCGGATCAAAGGACCGGCAGTTCCTCTACGTTCTAGAGCAGTAGAGATTGACCCGTAGCCGGTATTATCCAAAAGCACCTTCTATATCCAGAAAAGAGCACAAATCAATGTTCTTGGATACAAAGGCTCTTTCAATTTTTCCCACTAACCTGTGGAGAGCGACCTCCGTCGATCTGCCGGCTATGTACGCAAACTGCGTGGGATGCAGAGGTGTCGACGTCTGCAGAGAGCACCGAATGTGCATATCTATAAGTCTTTCCGCCGTTTAAAGCAGGAAGTAAGTAAGACTGATCGGCCGATAGGACTTAGGTTGGTCAAGCGGACGATTCCCTTGCTTGGGATGAATACTACATTAACTCTCCTCCAAGAGATGGGTATGTATCCCCAAGTAAAACTAGCTCTAAGAAGGCCGACCGGGGGATCAAGAATATGAGCCATGCTGTTTTGAATAAGGGCTGGGAAGATTTTGTCACCCCCTGGGGCTTTGAAAGGAGCTTTTCACCTTTTCGGGGTCGAAGATGGATCCAGATAGGCTGAATCCGCGTGAGTCCGGTGACAAAGTGGCGTCATCGCGACCGGAGAGATCTGGATTCTCCACAGAACCCGGGAAGTGGACTTGCAGTAGAAGCTCAAGTGTTTCCCTGCGATCTTGAGTGAAAGAGCCATCTGCTCTTTTAAGAAGCCCTATTCCATTAGACGCCCCTTTAGCCAATACTTTATGAAGCCTCGCTGCCTCTGGCAACGATTCTAAGCTACCACAGTAGCTGCGCCATGTATCGCGTTTAGCTCGTCTAATGCTTTTGTTGTAGTTGGTAAGAGCGTCCCTATAGACGTCCCAACTAGTACGGTTAGATTTAGCCTTATTAAAAGGCTTCTAACCCTCCTTCTAAGGACAGCCAGTTCCTCATTCCACCACGGAATTTTCCGATTGACCCTTAGGGTCTTCTGGACTGAGCTGTCCTCGAAGGATGAGATAAGCACATCTTGGAGCAGATTGGCAGCCAGTTCTATCTCACTGATAGAGCTAGGATTGCTGACCAATAGGTCTGCTTTTGAAAGCTACAGAGGCTTTAAAGAGCTCCCAATTTGTCTTTTGGGACAGAAGGAGTTTTGGCGAATTTCGACTTGGCCAGGGGAGGTCAAACCTGATGTGCTGATGGTCTGACAAAGTGGCTTCGTCTGTGACGCGCCAATTAACAAGCGAACTTGCTATCGAGGTGCTGATTAGGGTGAGATCTAAAACCTCTTCCCTAATAGCATTGATAAAGTGGGTTTGCACCCTATGTTAGCTACATCTAATTGACAACACGATAAGTAGTCTAAGAGGGACTCACCACGTTTATTGATGTCGCTGCTCCCCAGATCGTGTGATGTGCATTGGCATCACAGCCGATCACGAGGGGCTTGTTGTTGCGGCGACAGAATTCCACCAGCCGCTGGACCTCTGCTGGGGTACATCATCCACATCGCCCGGTAAGTATGCGGAGGCGATCACAACTTCCCGGACACCGTCTGCAGTGGCTACCTCAATAGCCGTTGTTACCAGGTCTCTGTGGATGAAGTTAGTTAGTGGGAAATGTCTGACACTGTTATCCATAAGTATAGCAGTGCGCGGGGCACCTCCCATACGGTCATATAACAACTTACATGATCCACATGAAAGTCCACGTATTTGGTCACCGATCAACCATGGTTCTTGGACGAGAGCCAGGTTGATTAGATCTTCACAGACGACCCTTCACAGTGTGGCCGACGCTCCTCTAGCGTGGTGCAGGTTCGCCTGGAGCACTTTAAGCTTGCTCATCTTCCCCTCCTGATGGCGGTTGAGACAAGGCCACTGCCTTGCCCCCCGAGAGTCGTTTCCGCGAATGCCCTTCGGCGGTCGGGACGAGCCACTCGGGGAGGTCGCTCGTGGGAGGTGCCCTTGCGGGTGGGTTGCGGCCTGAGGTGCTGGCAGTGGGCCTGGCCGAGGCACCTCTGACGGTTGACGGACGGTGACCACTTGTCACCCGTCTAGTTGGGCCCCTTCGGGGCTGTGACCACAATGGCCGGTGGGGTGGGGGAAGGAACCTTGGGTACCACTATGGTCGCAGCGCTCGTGGAGACCACAGGGTCAGCTAATGCTGAAATCCCTGAGGGAACCACTGGCGCCGTTGCCGGAGCGGCACTGGCAGGAGAGGGAGCGGGTGAGGATGTGGATGGAGCAGGGGGTGGCGGAGGAGGCTTTTGGGAGTTGAATTCTTTAGGATCAGTTTGACCCTGCCAAAGCAGAATTTCACCTTCCCTTGGCACTCCGGCACTTGGTGAGTCGTTGTGGCGTTAAGGCTGTGCTGCACCACCCGCCACAGCTTCGTGGAGAAGCTGCTGACGTTTTGGAGCCCAATAAATTCCAGGATGGTTGCAGGAGTGTACTCAGCACTACTGGGGAAAATAACCTCTGATGAGGTGAGCCTTGGGGAACTCCGTTTCCTCCAGCAATTTGACGTCAAGGGCGCTGATGGACCTGATGTGTCAAACAGCTCCCCTCACCCAATTGGCAGTGCTGTTATATACAGCCCTCGAAACCTGGACTAACCGTTGGTGAAGTGTGCAACAGCACCGCCTTTAGAATGCTGGATTTCAACGTAGCCAACTGCTCCGCTGAGAGGGGTTTGGTAGGATCTTCCGAAGTGAAGCCCAATTTCACGCTGCTAACCACTTGGCTGAAGAGTGGTTGTGATATTTGGTTTATGGAACAAATTAAGTTTAGCAGTGCGTTATATACTAAACAAATTTGGTCAAGCGCTGTGTTATGCAGTTTATTGAACAAATACAGTTTAGCAGTGTGATATTTGGTTTATTCAACAAATTCAGTATAGCAGTGTGTTATGTGATCCATTAAACCCAAAAAAAGTTGTAGGTGGTAATACCAAAGAAAATGTGGATGTTGTAAAAAACGTGTCACAAAACCTTTATAGGGGACTGGTGTCGCGCAAGGCATTTCATATGAAAAATTTTTATATGAAAAAATTTATATGATAGTTGAGTGTTGCGTTACCGGCATAATCAATATAATATATAAATGGCATAAATTATGATGTTTAGTGGTGTATTATTAAATTAATGGACCAAAAAAAATTTGTAAGAGGGTAACACCAAGGAAAATGTTGATTTTGTAAAAAACGTGTCACAAAACCTATATAGGGGAGTGGTGTCTCGCAAGGCATGTCATACGAAAAACTTTTATATGAAACAATCATATGTCAGTGGAGTATTGCCTGGCTGGCACAAGCAATATAATATATAAATGGCATAAATAATGAATTTAAGTGGTGTATTACTAAATTAATGGACCCAAAAAAATGTATAGAGGGTAACACCAAGGAAAATGTTGATTTTGTAAAAAACGTGTCACAAAACCTATATAGGGAGTGGTGTCGCGCAAGGCAAGTCATATGAAAAATTTGTATATGAAAAAAAATCATATGACAGTGGAGTATTGCCTTGCTGCCGAGCAATATAATATATAAACGGCATAAATAATGAAGTTTAGTGGTGTATTATTAAATTAATGGACCAAAAAAAATTTGTAGAGGGTAACACCAAGGAAAATGTTGATTTTGTAAAAATCGTGTCACAAAACCTATATAGGTATATAGGTTTTTATATGAAAAAATCATATGACAGTGGAGTATTGCCTTGCTGACACACGCAATATAATATATAAATGGCATAAATAATGAAGTTAAGTGGTGTATTATTAAATTAATGGACCCAAGGTAATCGGTAGATGGTAGTACCAAATAAAACAAGAGAATTGTAGAAAACGTGGCACAAAACCTATACAAGATGAGCAGTGTGAACTCATGTGTTGTATGATACGATGCATACAATGTATTGAATAACTTAATCGTTATTTGTCGTCTTCAGAACGTCTTGGCTGCGATTAATGTAATATATTAGATAACAAAAGGAAATTAGCCAATAATACTTAATAGATTTCCTGTTATCATTGTTTCAATTCTATTGGCACCACCCTTAATGGCTAAGTCAGTTTTATGTAAATAGTACCAAAATGTACGATGTTGTTTGTCTTTCAATTGGAATATACCATATGTTAGAATTCATAATTCAATACAAGATGGTCGTAATAACTGGTTTTAGCTAAATATTAATCACATTGTGTACGTTAGTGTGGTTATGGCTTTATGTTTTTTTTATTATACTTTGCTTTTATTTATTGAATCTTCTCATTTTTGAGACTAACAATAAGTGTATCAAATCTTATACTATAACCTAGCTAACAGTCATATAGACTGGAACATTAGAAATGGCCCTGACAAATTATGGCTGGGTTGGAAGGTCGGTACGTTGCAGGCGGGATCGGTTGGAAACCCGAGTCAAGACCCTTGCGAGGGGATTTGGGTGGACAGAGAGTTTTTCATTATAGGACGCTTTTGCTTGTCTATTTCATCTTTTACTGCGAAAATGCCGAGGTCCCTGTGGATGTTTTGGTTTCGAATATACCATGGTGCAACAGTGATAGTTCGCAGGATCTTTGATTGAGCGCGCTGTATGATATCAATGTTGGTTCTGCTCGCGTTCCCCAAAGCTGGGAGCCATACGTCCAGATTGGCTTAAGAGTGGAGTTATAGAGCAGGACCTTATAGTCCAGGCACAAGGGCTGCTGGCTTTCAGCTTTAGGTGTAATTTCTTGCATTCGATATGTCTACGCCATGTTAGACGTCTGTCGAGATGGATGCCGAGATACGTTACTTCGTTGACTTGGGAAATCTGCGTGCTATTCAGGCAGAGCGGAGGGCAAGTTTGCCTGTTAAGAGTAAACGTTATGTGTTTACACTTTTGTTCGTTTATTTTGATACGCCAGTCAGATAGCCACTTCTCGACTACCATGAGATGTTTGGCGAGTTGGGTTGATGCACGGACTGGGCATCTGGAGCGGCTAAGGATCCCAGTGTCGTCAGCAAAGGTGGATGTTGTTAGTCGGTCACTTGTGGGAATGTCCGCTGTGTAGAGGACGAATAGAGTTGGCCCAAGTGCGCTGCCTTGTGGGACTCCAGCTTCGATAGTGTAGTTGTCGGATATTGTTGTGTTGCACCTCACTGCGAAGGCTCTGTTGTAGAGGTAAGATTCAAGGAGTTTATGAGTACCCAGGCAAGTGTGTTTTAATTTTATGCATAAGACCTTTGAGCCAGACGCGGTCAAATGCTTGAGATACATCGAGGAATATCGCGCTGCAGTATTCTCTAAGCTCGAAGGCTGTGCGAATCTCTGATGTTATTCTGTTAACTTGCTCGATAGTACCGTGTATTTCTCTGAAGCCAAATTGATGGGCTGGGATAATGTTGTGAGCTTCCATATATGGTATTATGCGCGTTAGAAGGCATTTTTTCGAAAAGTTTGGACAGGCATGATAATAAACTTATTGGTCTGTAAGATGACGGGATCGTGTGATCTTTTCCAGGCTTCGGTATCATTATTATAATTGATTTTTTCCATTTACTTGGGTAGTAGCCGAGACTTATGATACCATTGAAGAGCTTACAGATGACCTCAACAGCACAGTACGGAAGTTCCATTATCATTTTTGTAGTTATTAGGTCCTGGCCTGGAGCCTTTTTTGGTTTTAGCTCCCTAATGATTTTTGTAATCTCGTTCGGCCGAATTGAAGTTGGCGTTAATTCCGTCTCGGAGTGAATTTGCGGAAGAACATGTGCATTTGCTGAGGGGTTCGGCTGGAAGACGCCTCTGAGATGTAAGGCAAATGTTTCGGCTCTGTCTTTGTCGCTGCGGGCCCAGCAACCTGAAGAATTTCTTATTGGGGTTACGGTTTCAGTCGGAGAGCTTAGATTTGGGTGAGCCCTCCACAATGGATGCTTTGTACTAGTTGGCGATAGTTTTTCTATATATTTTAGTTGTGCGTTTTCAGCATCTTGCTTCAGAGCCCGGCTTAGGTTGCGGGTGGCTTCATTAAGACGTTGCTTTGAGCATGGTGACCTGCTGGTTTGCCACGCCCGTCGCAGACGCCTTTTTCCAGAACCAGCTGTTCAATTTGCAGGCTGGTTTTGAACGTCTTAATTTTCACATCCTTCCCTTTTGGTGTTGAGATCCTGGCTGCTGTGACGAGTACCTCTTCCAGCGCGGCGGTGGAGTAGTCGATGTCCGATTCGATATTTAGTTGAGGAGTTTGCTCAATGTGGGAACTCACATACTTTCTGTATTTAATCCAGTTGGTGTTGTGCGACGTCAGCCTATGGGGGTGGTCCGTAATTTCTGGGCTTTGGAGAAGGGTTAACAACAAGGGCGAGTGGTCGGATGAGAGATCCGACAGGGCCATGGCGCTTATAAGATCGCGTGGGATGTTTTTCGTCACCGCGAAATCAATTAGATCTGGGATCTTTCTGGGGTCTGCAGGCCAATATGTGGGGCTACCAGGAGAGACGTAGTCCAATTTATTGCTCACTTTTATAAGTGCGTTATACAGTTGCCTTCCCTTGGGTGTCACGAGGCGTGGTCCCCAGTGCGTGTGTTTGGCATTGTAGTCTCCTGCAGCTATGAAGCGATCCCCCAGTGTGTTGTAGAAGTCCATGAATTGACCTTCAGAGATAGTAAATCGAGGTGGGCAGTAGACAGCGGCAATGCAAAGGTTGCCGTTTCCTGACTGCACATTTATGGACGTGGATTGCAGGTAATTTGTTGCAAACCTTTGGTGAAAGTGGTGTTTGATGCGTTCTCTGATTAAGATGCCGGTTCCACCGTGAGCTTTCCCATCCGGATGATCTGTGCGGTAGAAGGTATAACCTCTTATATGGAAGTTATATCTCCCTGTGAGGTGCGTTTCAACCAGCAGCATGGCGTCGATGTGATTTATTTTTAGGAATTGCGTTATTTCCAGGTTACGCCGTGAAATGCCGTTGGCATTCCACATAGATATACGTAGGTTAGACATTTATTATTTAAACTGTTGAGCTACAAGCAACTGAATCACCATGTTCTGATTCTGAACAAGGGTTTGCATAGTTGTTTTCATGAATGACATGAGTTCCATCATACTTTGTTGCATGGTATACATCATAGATTCCAAATTGCTTTGCGGCTGCATCGGGACCTGCTGAGTGTTTTCTGAGTGTGGCTGAAGTGGATTTTCCATGCCTGATCGTAGTCCTTCGGCATATGAGAAGCCCTTAGTGGTATTTAGCGGACCGAATGATGATCTGGCTGCCTTGGCGAAAAATACGTCTGGCGTACTTTTTGAGTTATAATACGCATTTTGCGTATTTTGTTGACGCGTAGCTGTCGCTCGTTGCATGCGACTCTTCAGCTCCTTGTAGACCGCACAGCCTCTGAGTTTGCCGTATGGTTTCCTCCACAGTTGCCACATTTTTTCTTTAAGGGGTCTTCTTTGTTTGCGGGGCAGTTTACGGAGTTGTGGAAGTCTCCGCAGACTACGCAGACTGCCCGAAGTGTGCAGTATGTCTTTGTGTGTCCATACTCTGGCAGTTTGTGCATTGAAGAGGGCCGATGCGTTTGTGTGGTTCTTCCACGGTGATCCTTCGATGCAATAAGAGCTGCAGCTTGTAGATTGGGTGCACTTCGTTTTTCTTTAAGGCTTTGCTATCTGGTTCGAGCTCGACCTTGAAGAGTGGTTGCGGTTTTTTATTCCTGTTGATAATGTTGCTGATATTTTTGGCATAGAAGCCCTTGGCTTTAAGGGCTTCTTGAATCTCAGAGGGGGCGACGTCGGGTTCAATTCCTTTAAGTACAACTTGCAGTCCCTTGCTGCTTTTTAGTTGGTAGGTGTAGAAGTTCTTTTTTGTTTCCTCCAGGTACTTAGACACAGCTCGGAAGTGTTCTTCGGACTTCGTTTGAACTTTAGTTTCGTGGATGTTCCCTTTAATAAGCGGAACAACATGAAAATTATCGTTCCCGACCAGCGCAACAATTTTGTTGACCAGGGCGTTAGAGCTTTTTTCCCTTATATAAATAGGTGGGGGCTTTGGTTTCTTTTGGGTCTCCTGCCCCAGCTCTGCTTGGTTGTTCTCCGCCTCTGCTAAGATGGAAAAATGGTTATCATTGGAACTTCTAGTTTGGTCGTTGCTTTTGTTGATACGGTTGATCTTTGGTTTATTTACCAACCGTGTTTACTGGACTAAGCTTACGCTTAATCTGAATGTAGCGATCCATACCGGTCTGTATAGCCGGGACCGCTTGTTGCTTATCGAAGCTTACGGTTTTTGTTGACATTGTATTTTCCCTCGGGGGCGGTTTGGCACCGAATTCGCAATATTGGTAGTTGGTTTTATTGTTGGTGGTGCTTTTGCTGCGACTGCGGAAATTGTAGCGCTGCTTGTTTTTGGAGCTTCTTCCATAGAAGCCGGTGGTGGGGTTGGGCATTGGTAGCTCCATGATGTAGGAGTTGGGGTGAGCGGAGGGTGAGCAAGAGCTCGCTCTCTGCTGTCTGAACGGATTTATCTTATCTTGGTCTTGAATTATTCGTGGAGGTCTAGGGAAGGTTTAAAAGGTGAGAAAAATTCGAATAATTTCCGCGAAAACCCTAAAAACAGCACTTTTCTCATTAAAAAAGTGTTGCCTACCCAAAGAACAATTTAGGGCAGTAAAAAGTCGAACGACAAGTAGGCTGCGTTCATCAAGCCTGGACAAAAAAATCGAACGACAAGCAAGCCTAGATATTTTATTTGGAAATCGTAATACGGATTTGCAACACACATGCTTCATTGAATTCTAAGATTTTGTGAGAGTTCAATCGTACTTCTATATATATAAAAATTGACAAATTTTATTTGGAAAAAATTGACAAATTTTATTTGAAAATTTTATTTTGGAATATTATTTTCGTGTTACGGATTTTCGAACGACAAGCAAGCCTGGATATTTTATTTTTATTTGGAAAAAAAAATCCTCAAAACAGCTCTGAATTTAAATTGGAAAAATCGTTTTTAGCAACAAACTCCAACACCAAAGGAGGCTCTGAAGGCCGAAATCGAAATTATACGTGTATGTTTTTTCATTCGCTGTGCATCGTTCATTGAGTGATTTTTAGAAATAAATAAAATAATTAAAATAAAATAAAATAAATAAAATAAATAAAATAAATAAAATAAAATAAAATAAATAAAATAAAATAAATAAAATAAATAAAATAAATAAAATAAAATAAAATAAAATAAAATAAATAAAATAAATAAAATAAATAAAATAAATAAAATAAAATAAAATAAAATAAAATAAATAAAATAAAATAAAATAAAATAAAATAAAATAAATAAAATAAATAGGAAATGGAAATGGGAAATCTTTGCAGAAACGGGAAATGGGAAATCTTTGCAAAAACGGGAAATGGGAAATCTTTGCAAAAACGGAAATAGGAAATCTTTGCAAAAACGGAAATAGGAAATGGGAAATCTTTGCAAAAACGGGAAATAAGAAATCTTTGCAAAAACGGAAATAGGAAATGGGGAAATGGGAAATCTTTGCAAAAACGGGAAATAGGGAAATGGGAAATCTTTGCAAAAAACGGGAAATAGGAAATCTTTGCAAAAACGGAAAATAGGAAATGGGAAATAAGAAATCTTTGCAAAAACGGGAAATAGGAAATCTTTGCAAAAACGGGAAATAGGAAATGGAAAATAAAAAATGGGAAATGGGAAATCTTTGCAAAAACGGGAAATAGGAAATGGAAAATAAAAAATGGGAAATGGGAAATCTTTGCAAAACGGAAATAGGAAATGGGAAATAGGAAATCTTTGCAAAAACGGGAAATAGAAAATGGGAAATAGGAAATCTTTGCAAAAAACGGGAAATAGGAAATGGGAAATGGGAAATCTTTGCAAAAACGGGGAAATAGGAAATGGGAAATAGGAAATCTTTGCAAAAACGGGAAATGGGAAATAGGAAATCTTTGTAAAAACCGAAAATAGGAAATCGGAGATTTTTAGAACTTTTCAGATTAATAGATATTTAATTTTTTTGTATTTTCTCCAATTAAAAAAAAGGCTTTTTATTGCCATTAAGGCGGAACAAAGTTCGCCGGGTCACTAAATGATTTTTCATTAATAATTATTTTGTTTGTTTTAAAATCATTTTATACAAAAGATTAGGTCTTTTATTTATCGATGAGGCAGTAAGAAATCTGCCGGGTCAGCTAGTTATATATATTTTTCTTTGGCGTTACTTTGCGCAAGGTGCCTGACAATTGTTATTCATGTAGTTTAGACTACTAATTTCAAATGCGTTACTTTTTCTCCACTTTGATTTGTTAGTTCTTATTTTCACCGACAAAAGACGGAGAACACCGAACGACGAAGCCTCGCACTAAAAAACGCTTTACTTAATATAATATTGTTACTTCAAAAGTTGCATAGTGGACAAATTATCAATTTGTTATCAAAATGAAATAAACTTTTAATTTAGATTTATTTAAATTAAAAGTGTATGTGTGACAATTTATATTAAGTAAGTCGAAATAAAATGATATTTTTGAACGAATTATATGGATATATATTTATATACTAGCTGACCCGGCAGATTTCTTACTGCCTCATCTATATATATAAAAATCAATTGCTGTTCGTTAGTCTCGCTAAAACTCGAGAACGGCTGAACGGATTTATCTTATCTTGGTCTTGAATTATTCGTGGAGGTCTAGGGAAGGTTTAAAAGGTGAGAAAAATTCGAATAATTTCCGCAAAAACCCTAAAAACAGCACTTTTCTCATTAAAAAAAAGTGTTGCCTACCCAAAGAACAATTTAGGGCAGCAAAAAAGTCGAACGACAAGCAAGCCTAGATATTTTATTTGGAAATCGTAATACGGATTTGCAACTCACATGCTTCATTGAATTCTAAGATTTTGTGAGAGTTCAATCGTACTTCTATATATATAAAAATTGACAAATTTTATTTGGAAAAAAATTGACAAATTCTATTTGGAAATTTTATTTTGGAATATTATTTTCGTATAATTATTAATTTTTATGTGGATATTTTATTTTGGAATATTATTTTCCTATTACGGATTTTCGAACGACAAGCAAGCCTGGATATTGCTTTTGGCGAGGATCAGATCGCGAAATGATGTTGCTCTAGCGTTGGCTTCATCTGGAATAGCTGCAACTCTGCTCGAAGGCGGGCGAACTGCACATTCTGCTTTGAAATTACCACTAAACATGCAAATCACCGAAACACCAATTTGCAACATCGCCAAAAATAGCGCAATGGCCAAGATCCTACAGGTATGCAAATTGATTGTTTGGGATGAATGCACAATGGCCCACAAGAGGTCACTGGAGGCACTAGACAGATCGTTAAAAGATCTTCGTGACAACCAAAATATTTTCGGTGGGGCCATGATTCTGTTGTCAGGTGATTTTCGTCAGACTCTTCCAGTTATTCCCCGATCAACTGTTGCTGATGAACTAAATGCATGCCTAAAATCATCAAATTTGTGGCAGTACGTAAAGACACTCCACTTAACAATTAACATGCGAGTATTTTTGCAACAAGATGAAACTGCAAATGTGTTTGCGAAGCAGTTGTTAGACATTGGAAATAATAAAGTTGCAGTGGACACCTCGACCGGATTCATCACATTACCTACAGATTTCTATCACATCACAGACTCAAAAGTGGAGCTTATTCAGCGAGTTTTCCCAGATATAGCGCAAAAGTTCAATAACAATAATTGGCTGGGTGAACGAGCAATATTAGCAGCGAAAAATAATGATGTCGAGGATCTTAATGCGACCATTCAGAATTTTCTTCCAGGACAGTTGGTTTCCTTCAAATCAGTCGACACCGTAATGAACCAGGATGACGTAATCAACTATCCCACTGAGTTTTTAAATTCACTGGAATTGGCTGGATTACCACCTCACAATTTGCAGTTAAAAGTAGGATCAGTTGTCATCATGCTGCGTAACATTAATCAACCTCGACTATGCAATGGAACAAGACTGGCTGTGAAAAGACTGATGAATAACGTCATTGAGGCGACAATCATAAAAGGAAAATACAAAGGAGAGGATGTCTTGATCCCGCGGATACCGATGATTCAAACGGACTTACCATTCGATTTCAAACGCTTACAATTTCCAGTACGTCTGGCCTTTGCGATGACCATAAATAAATCGCAAGGACAGTCTTTAGAAGTTTGTGGAGTCAACTTGGAGTTTCCCTGTTTCGCGCATGGACAATTATACGTCGCGTGTTCGCGCGTCGGAAAACCGTCTTCTTTGTTTATTTACGCACCACAAAAAATATTGTTTATGAGAAAGCTTTAAATTAATTAACAGACTGTATTTTCACAGTGTGTGTCTGTGAATATCAAATTTAAACCTTATAAAAAAAAAAAAAAAAAAAATAAAAATAAAAATAATAATAATAAAAAATAATTTAAAAAAAATAAATAAATAAAATAAAATAAAATAAAATAAAATAAATAAAATAAAATAAAATAAAATAAAATAAATTAAATAGGAAATGGGAAATGGGAAATCTTTGCAGAAACGGGAAATGGGAAATCTTTGCAAAAACGGGAAATAGGAAATGGGAAATCTTTGCAAAAACGGGAAATAAGAAATCTTTGCAAAAACGGGAAATAGGAAATGGGAAATGGGATGTCTTTGCAAAAACGGGAAATAGGAAATCTTTGCAAAAACGGGAAATAGGAAATGGGAAATGGGAAATCTTTGCAAAAACGGAAATAGGAAATGGGAAATCTTTGCAAAAACGGGAAATAGGAAATCTTTGCAAAAACGGGAAATAGGAAATGGGAAATCTTTGCAAAAACGGGAAAAAGGAAATCTTTGCAAAAACGGGAAATAGGAAATGGAAAATAAAAAATGGGAAATGGGAAATCTTTGCAAAAACGGGAAATAGGGAATGGGAAATAGGAAATCTTTGCAAAAACGGGAAATAGGAAATGGGAAATAGGAAATCTTTCCAAAAACGGGAAATAGGAAATGGGAAATCTTTGCAAAAACGGGAAAAAGGAAATCTTTGCAAAAAACGGGAAATAGGAAATGGAAAATAAAAAATGGGAAATGGGAAATCTTTGCAAAAACGGGAAATAGGGAATGGGAAATAGGAAATCTTTGCAAAAACGGGAAATAGGAAATGGGAAATAGGAAATCTTTGCAAAAACGGGAAATAGGAAATCTTTGCAAAAACGGGAAATAGGAAATAGGAAATCTTTGCAAAAACGGGAAATAGGAAATAGGAAATCTTTGCAAAAACGGGAAATAGGAAATCTTTGCAAAAACGGGAAATAGGAAATGGGAAATAGGAAATCTTTGCAAAACCCGGAAATGGGAAATAGGAAATCTTTGCAAAACCCGGAAATGGAAAATAGGAAATCTTTGCAAAAACCGGAAATGGGAAATAGGAAATCTTTGTAAAAACCGGAAATGGGAAATCGGAGATTGTTAGAACTTTTTCAGATTAATAGATATTTAATTTTTTTTGTATTTTCTCCAATTAAAAAAAGGCTTATTTATTGCCATTAAGGCGGAACAAAGTTCGCCGGGTCACTCTGATTTCTAAGTAAGCAACATGATGTATCGAAAATAATAATAAAACTTCATGCTTTATTCAATAAATGATTTTTCATTAATAATTATTTTGTTTGTTTTAAAATCATTTTATACAAAAGATTAGGTCTTTTATTTATCGATGAGGCAGTAAGAAATCTGCCGGGTCAGCTAGTCGATAAATAAAAGACCTAATCTTTTGTATAAATGATTTTAAACAAACAAATAATTATTAATGAAAAATCATTTAGTGACCCGGCGAACTTTGTTCCGCCTTAATGGCAATAAAAAGCCTTTTTTTTTAATTGGAGAAAATACAAAAAAATTAAATATCTATTAATCTGAAAAGTTCTAAAAATCTCCGATTTCCTATTTCCGGTTTTTACAAAGATTTCCTATTTCCCATTTCCGTTTTTGCAAAGATTTCCCTATTTCCATTTCCTATTTCCGTTTTTGCAAACATTTCCCATTTCCCATTTCCTATTTCCCGTTTTTGCAAAGATTTCCTATTTCCCATTTTCTATTTCCCTGTTTTTGCAAAGATTTCCTATTTCCTATTTCCCGTTTTTGCAAAGATTTCCTATTTCCCGTTTTTGCAAAGATTTCCTATTTCCCATTTCCTATTTCCCGTTTTTGCAAAGATTTCCCATTTCCCATTTTTTATTTTCCATTTCCTATTTCCCGTTTTTGCAAAGATTTCCTATTTCCGTTTTTGCAAAGATTTCCCATTTCCTATTTCCTTTTTTGCAAAGATTTCCTCGTTTTTGCAAAGATTTCCATTTCCTATTTCCCGTTTTTGCAAAGATTTCCCATTTCCCCATTTCCTATTTCCCGTTTTGCAAAGATTTCTTATTTCCCGTTTTTGCAAAGATTTCCCATTTCCTATTTCCCGTTTTTGCAAAGATTTCCTATTTCCCGTTTTTGCAAAGATTTCCCATTTCCCGTTTTTGCAAAGATTTCCCATTTCCCGTTTCTGCAAAGATTTCCCATTTCCTATTTATTTTATTTATTTTATTTTATTTTATTTTATTTTATTTATTTTATTTTATTTTATTTTATTTTATTTATTTTATTTATTTTATTTTATTTTATTTATTTTATTTATTTTATTTTATTTATTTTATTTTATTTTATTTTATTTTATTTATTTTATTTATTTTATTTATTTTATTTATTTTATTTTATTTTAATTATTTTATTTATTTCTAAAAATCACTCAATGAACGATGCACAGCGAATGAAAAAACATACACGTATAATTTCGATTTCGGCCTTCAGAGCCTCCTTTGGTGTTGGAGTTTGTTGCTAACGAACGTGATTGCTATCTAAATGTGGCCATATTCGTTTAGTACATGTCATATGCAAAATATATATGTATTTTATTGAATATTATCATAATTTTTATTCAAAAATATTTTTGAGTTGTCATGTATTTACATATTTGAATATACATTTATGTGGAAATATTTAATATTATTCACATAAAGAAAAATAACATTATTCTAGTTGATCCTCGGGGAGGTGGTGACGAAAAATAACAATACAGGACTCATATTCGAGGCCCTGTAATTGGAATGAGTACACTTTAAATCCTTTAACAAGGACCTATTGGAGGGCAAGTCTGGTGCCAGCAGCCGCGGTAATTCCAGTTCCAATAGCGTAAAGTTAAAGTTGTTGCGGTTAAAACGTTCGTAGTTGAACTTGTGCTTCATACGGGTAGTGCAACTTACAATTCTAGTACTATTCCTTTATGTATGTAAGCGTATTACCGGTGGAGTTCTTATGTATAATTAAATACTTGTATTTTTTTATATATTCCTTCTATTTAAAAACCTGCATTAGTGCTCTTCATCGAGTGTTATTGTGGGCCGGTTCAATTACTTTGAACAATTTAGAGTGCCTAAAGCAGGCTTCAAATGCCTGAATATTCTGTGCATGGGATAATGAAATAAGACCTCTGTTCTGCTTTCATTAGTTTTCAGATCAAGAGGTAATGAACCATAAACGATGCCAGCTAGCAATTGGGTGTAACTACTTTTATGGCTCTCTCAGTCGCTTCCCGGGAAAACAAATCTTTTGGGCTCCGGGGAAGTATGGTTGCAAAACTGAAACTTAAAGGAATTGACGGAAGGGCACTCATCACGGGAAAACTTACCAGGTCCGAACATAAGTGTGTAAGACAGATTGATAGCTCTTTCTCGAATCTATGGGTGGTGGTGCATGGCCGTTGTTAGCTTTTGGAGTGATTTGTATGGTTAATTCCGATAACGAACGAGACTCAAATATATTAAATAGATATCTTCAGGATTATGGTGTTGAAGCTTATATAGCCTTCATTCATGGTGGCAGTAAACCTGTTGGTTTGTCCCATTATAAGGACACTAGCTTCTTAAATGGACAAATTGCGTCTAGCAATAATCAGATTGAGCAATAACAGGTCTGTGATGCCCTTAGATGTCCTGGGCTGCACGCGCGCTACAATTAAAGTATCAACGTGTATTTCCTAGACCAAGAGGTCCGGGTACACCGCTGAACCCTTTTAATGCTTGGGTTTGTGAACTGAAACTGTTCACATGAACTTGGAATTCCCAGTAAGTGTGAGTCATTAAGTCCCTGCCCTTTGTACACACCCCCATCGCTACTACCGATTGAATTATTTAGTGAGGTCTCCGGACGTGATCACTGTTACGCCTTGTGTGTTGCGGTTGTTTCGCAAAAGTTGACCGAACTTGATTATTTAGAGGAAGTAAAAGTCGTAACAAGGTTTCCGTAGGTGAACCTGCCGTAGGATCATTATTGTATAATGAATCTAACCGTTAAAAAAATTAAATTTTATATTATTTCAATGTGTAAAATGATATTCATTGTAAGTATTTAAAATTTAATAAAAACAAATGAAATATAAATATATTGCGTGTATATGTACCATAATATACATGCGTTGCATAAATGTATTGTTCGTATTCCAATGCACATACATTGTATAAACGCAACAACCTAAATTAAACAATGTTGTACCTGTTTTTCAGGTTAATGCTTTACATATATTGATGGTAATAAAATAATGTAGAAATTTTATTAATATATTTGTAATCTGTTATTATCACCGATTTTGTAAAACTAAGACATTTCGCAACATTTCTTTAGGTATATAAAAATATTTTATTGAAGGAATTGATATATGTATATATATATATATATATATTTCAATAAAAAAATGTTTTGACGTAATGAAATAAACCAAGAAGCTTGTATCACTCTAAGCGGTGGATCACTTGGCTCATGGACCGATGAAGAACGTACCAAACTGTGCGTCATCGTGTGAACTGCAGGACACATGAACATCGACATTTTGAACGCACATCGCAGTCCATGCCGTTATGTACTTTAATTGTACTGCTTGGACAACATATGATTGAGGGTTGTAAGACTATGCTAAAAAAAATGCTAATGAAAAAAATGCTAAAAAGTTGTTTAAAATTTTTCCAAATTTTTTGCATATGGTATATTATTGGATAATATAAATTTGAATGTAAAAATTCTTACTTAAAATATTCATAATATTAAATAAATGGAATTACTATGCCTCTATTTGGTAAGAGAAATTTTAAGAATTATATATTCTTTATTCAATTCAAATAGTACTGAGGAAGGTCTAGCATAAAATATGTGATTTTTATATAAACTAGAATTCCTCTTATTAATGAATATGAATAAAGAAAAATTTGTGTGAATAATATAGACCTTCAAACTAAAAATATAGTACATTTCATATTGTTAAAATAAAGAACATTTTTATTTAAACATATATTGTATAATTATACAACCTCAACTCATATGGGACTACCCCCTGAATTTAAGCATATTAATTACGGGAGGAAAAGAAACTAACAATTATTTTCTTAGTATCGGCGAGCGAAAAGAAATCAGTTCAGCACTAAGTCACTTTGTCTATATGATAAATGTGAGATGCAGTGTATGGAATGTCAATATTCTAGTATGAGAAATTAACGATTTAAGTCCTTCTTAAATGAGGCCATTCACCCATAGAGGGTGCCAGTCCCGTATAACGTTAATGATTATTAGATGATGTTTCCAAAGAGTCGAGTTGCTTGATAGTGCAGCACTAAGTGGGTGGTAAACTCCATCTAAAACTAAATATAACCATGAGACCGATAGTAAACAAGTACCGTGAGGGAAAGTTGAAAAGAACTCTGAATAGAGAGTTAAATAGTACGTGAAACTGCTTAGAGGTTAAGCCCGATGAACCTGAATATCCGTTATGGAAAATTTATCATTAGAGTTGTAATATTTAATCAATATTATAATAATAGTGTGCATTTTTTCCATATAAGGACATTGTAATCTATTAGTATAAATAATTTATTAAACGATTGTGATAAATGTTTATTTAAATTAGAATGCTTGCATTTTAACATAAAATAAATGTCATAAATTTGATAAAGTGCTGATAGATTTATATGAATACAGTGCGTTACTTTTTCGGAATTATATAATGGCATGATTATCATTGATTATTGTGTTTATTATAAGCATTTGTATAATTAACAATGCGAAAGATTCAGGATACCTTCGGGACCCGTCTTGAAACACGGACCAAGGAGTCTAACATATCTGCAAGTTATTGGGATAAAACCTAATAGCGTAAATAACTTGACTATTAATGGGATTAGTTTTTAACTATTTATAGTTATTTAACGCAATCTCGGGGCGTTCTATATAGTTATGTATAATGGTATTTATATTATTTTATGCCTCTAACTGGAACGTACCTTGAGCATATATGCTGTGACCCGAAAGATGGTGAACCATACTTGATCAGATTGAAGTCAGGGGAAACCCTGATGGAAGACCGAAACAGTTCTGACGTGCAAATCGATTGTCAGAATTGAGTATAGGGGCGAAAGACCAATCGAACCATCTAGTAGCTGGTTCCTTCCGAAGTTTCCCTCAGGATAGCTGGTGCATTTAACTGTTGTATAAAATAATCTTATCTGGTAAAGTGAATGATTAGAGGCCTTAGGGTCGAAACGATCTTAACCTATTCTCAAACTTTAAATGGGTAAGAACCTTAACTTTCTTGATATGAACTTTAAGGTTATGATATAATGTGCCCAGTGGGCCACTTTTGGTAAGCAGAACTGGCACTGTGGGATGAACCAAACGTAATGTTACGGTGCCCAAATTAACAACTCATTCAGAAACCAAGAAAGGCGTTTGGTTGCTTAAAACAGCAGGACGGTGATCATGGAAGTTGAAATCCGCTAAGGAACAACTCACCTGCCGAAGCAACTAGCCCTTAAAATGGATGACGCTTAAGTTGTATACCTATATATTACTGCTAAAGTAGATGATTTATATTATTTGTAATATAAATTTTGAAACTTTAGTGAAAAGGAAGATACAATGATTTACATATGTGCATAGAAGTGTTTGGCGTAAGCCTGCATGGAGCTGTCATTGGTACAGATCTTGGTGGTAGTAGCAAATAATCGAATGAGACCTTGGAGGACTGAAGTGGAAAAGGGTTTCGTGTGAACAGTGGTTGATCACGAGTTAGTCGGTCCTAAGTTCAAGGCGAAAGCCGAAAATTTTCAAGTAAAAAGTTGTCATTTATATAAATATTGTGTGTACTTGAATAATTTTGAACGAAAGGGAATATGCTTCCAATTCCGTAACCTGTTGAGTATCCGTCTGTTATTAAATATGGGTCTCGTGCTCATCCTGGCAACAGGAACGACCATAAAGAAGCCGTCGAGAGGTATCGGAAGAGTTTTCTTTTCTGTTTTATAGCCGTACTACCATGGAAGTCTTTTGCAGAGAGATATTGTAGATGGGCTAGAAGAGCATGACATATACTGTGTCGATATTTTCTCCTCGGACCTTGAAAATTTATGGTGGGGACACGCAAGCTTGTCAACATGCCGTACCAATATCCGCAACTGGTCTCCCAGGTGAAGAGTCTCTAGACGATAGAATAATGTAGGTAAGGGAAGTCGGCAAATTAGATCCGTAAATTCGGGATAAGGATTTGCTCTGAAGATTGAGATAGTCGGGCTTGATTGGGAATCAATAACATGGTTTATGTGCTCGTTCTGGGTAAATAGAGTTTCTATCATTTATGGTAGTTTCTTGTTCCCCGGATAGTTTAGTTACGTAGGCAACCAGTTAGTTCTTTTAAATTAGAACGATTATCAATTAACAATCAATTCAGAACTGGCACGGACTTGGGGAATCCGACTGTCTAATTAAAACAAAGCATTGTGATGGCCCTAGCGGGTGTTGACACAATGTGATTTCTGCCCAGTGCTCTGAATGTCAAAGTGAAGAAATTCAAGTAAGCGCGGGTCAACGGCGGGAGTAACTATGAGGACCAAAGGACAATGCAGAATTAGAACTGTAATAAACCTGAAAGGGAGCTACCCTAATTCGTTAGTCGACTCATATCCTCCACGAGGAGGAAGAAGATGGTGGAGAACACTAAGTTTAGTGAAGTTGGGCTAGAGGTGAGTGTGAATGACAAGCTTGGGCCAAAGGTGGTTGTCCAGGGCGTTCACTCGCAGGTCACCCCTGATGAATTCATGGGTGATTTATACGAGATGAACCTCAAAGACGTAATGTATCCTGAGGCCTTTAAAAAAGGAGTCCGAATGGTCAGCAAACCGTGGGGAATGAATGCTGAAGCAGCCGTCAATGTTGTGCTAGAGGGTGATGGCATTGCCATGCAGTCTCTACTTGATGTTGGCCGCTGCTATATTAAGTGGTTTTCGTTTCGATTGCGAAACTTTGACCCAGTTATGAGCTGCTTCCGTTGTCTGGGCTTCGACCATAAAGTGGCGGATTGCAGGGCCAAACACGATGTATGTCGTCGTTGCGGCCAAATGGGGCATCGCGTGGCTAAGTGCACGAGTGCACTGAACTGCCGAAATTGTGCATTTAAAGGACAGTCTTCGGAGCATCTAATGATGTCTTCGGCTTGTCCGATTTATAGTGCAATTGTCGCGAGGGCCAACGCTAGACATTAATATGGCTAGCAAAATCCTCCAGTTGAACTGCCAAGGGTCGTACGCAGTCATGTGTGATGTTGGAGCATTAATGTGTGAGAGGGGTAGTGTTGTGGCCCTGTTGCAGGAGCCCTACGCAACCAATGGTTGTGTACGCGGCTTACCCGCTAATATGCGAGTTTTTCCTGATAGCAGGGCCGCAACCGCTATAGTTGTGAATGAGGTCGGTATCGAGTGCACATTAGTGAATTCGACCGATTATGGTGTATGTGTTTGTATGCATGGCCATTTTGGAAAAATTTTAGTAGCGAGTGTGTATTGCAAGTTCGGGGATCCCCTCGAACCGTATATACAGTATATGGATGAGGTGCTACTACTGGCGAGTAGCGTTCCAATCATCATTGGTATTGATGCGAATGCGTCGTCCCCCATGTGGTTCAGCAAGATATCTAGACAAGCGTCTGGGTATCAGAATCACATTAGGGGTGAGGCGCTAGCCGAGTGGGCCGTATCCCAGGATGTGCGGTTCGTTAACGAACCCAGTGAGTGGTACACGTTTGATGGTCCGATGGGTAAAAGTGACATAGATGTCACCCTGGTGAATGGAGCAGCGATGCGTGCGTTTGCATTTCAATGGTGTGTCCTGGGTGGGGTAGGTGTGAGTGATCACAATCCCATTGAGGTTGTTGTCTCTTACACTCGTACAGTGAATGAAAGTGTTGGGGGTAATTGCTGGCGTACTTGTGGTGTGAATTGGGCTCAATATGAGCTGTTTGTTAGGCTGGCGGCATTGGAAGTTCCGCTTGGAACCTTCAGTGCCATGACTGTGGATGAGCAGGTCGTGTGTGTGAATAGGTGGGTGACGAGTGTGAATGATCGCATGCTTGAGAGACGTCGCAAGATGAATCTGAAGCGTGTGAAGTGGTGGACGCGTGAGCTCTGCGTTAAGCGGAGGATGCTTCGAACTCTGCGGAAGCGATTCCAAAGAGCCAGATCATCCAATGCTAGTAGCGTAGATCAACTCAGGGCTTCTTATAGTCAATGTATGATTGAGTACAAGCATATGCTAGTTAGTGTGAAAGAAGCTGAGTGGCGTTCATTTGTGGAACGCAATAGGGACGACCCATGGGGTCGTGTCTATCGGGTAGTGCGAGGTAGAGGTAGGGAAACTGGTGTGTGTAATTTGAATGTCGAAGGCTCACAGCTGACGGCATGGAGTGAATGTATGAATGCATTGCTGAATGAATTTTTCCCTAGGGCGGAGAGACAGGATATGCCGCCTTTGGCGGAGTATCCTGTTGAACCCTTCGGGATGGTGAATTGGCGTCGGCTTTTAAGAGATTAAAATCGAGGAAGTCGCCGGGTATGGATGGTTTCACTGGGGAAATGTGTAAGTCAGTCTGGAAGGCAATTCCAGAGTATATGAGTGCATTGTATGGAAGGTGTGTGAACGATGGATGCTTCCCCAGTGAATGGAAATGTGCGAGAGTGATTGTGCTCTTGAAGTCGCCGGATAGGGTCAGGAATAATCCTCGCTCTTATCGGGGCATCAGTCTCCTTCCAGTTCTTGGAAAAGTTCTGGAGAGAGTCATGATAGAAAGGCTTCTGGAGAGAGTGAATGGTGAAATGTCCGATAGCCAATTTGGCTTTAGCCAGGGTAGGTCTACAGAGGATGCGTGGCGATTTGTTAGAGACTCTGTTGAGTCCAGCAACTCTACGTATGTCCTAGGAGTTTTTGTAGATTTTAAGGGTGCGTTTGACTACCTGAGTTGGGTGAGTGTTTTGAGTCGACTAGGTGAATGTGACTGCCGGGAGCTAGCTCTTTGGAGGAGTTATTTCTCAGGCAGGAGAGCGATTGCGGTAGGGCAACGTGAGAGTGTCACTGTAGATGTTGTTCGTGGCTGTCCGCAGGGCTCCATCTGTGGTCCATTTATTTGGAACATTATGATGGATACTCTGCTACGGCAGCTTCAACGCATTTGCAAGTGTTGTGCGTATGCGGACGATCTGCTCATGTTGATTGAAGGGCGATCGCGTGCTGAGATTGAGGCAGGTGCGAGGGCGTGCCTGCGCACTGCTTGCGAATGGGGCGACAGTGTTGGCGTCAGTTTGGCAATGGATAAGACGGTAACAAGGGTAGATTGTCTGCCAGTCGGCCTCCAGTTGTCCGGCTAAATGACGTTAGCTTGAGGTATGTCAGGGTAGTTAAATATCTTGGCATTACCTTTAGTGAGAGGATGTGTTTTACGCCTCATCTCACCGGTCTCAGGGCTCGATTGCTTGGTGTGGTTGGACAAGTACGTCGAATTTTGAGAAGTGATTGGGGTCTCAGCAGGAGAGCCGTTCGTACAATATACAGCGGGCTGTTTGTTGCGTGCGCAGCATATGGTTCGTCTGTGTGGTACGATATGGCTACGACTGTTGTGGGCAGAAAGAAAGTGCTGGCTTGCCAGAGGGTGATTCTGCTAGGGTGTATGCCTGTGTGCAGCACTGTTTCTACGGAAGCAATGCAGGTACTGTTAGGTGTAGCCCCACTTGACTTGGAGATCAGGCGACGTGCCCTGCTCTACAAGATTAAGAGGCGGTTACCATTGCTGCAGAATCAATGGTTGTGTGATAGGGATGTGGAGAGCTTAGGGCTTAGTGAATGCAAGAAGCTGATGAATGAGTGTGTACTGTCTGACTGGCAAGTCAGATGGGATGCAAGTGTGAATGGACGGGTCACTCACGAATACATTCGTGATGTCACGTTTGTAGTAGGCCGACCAGACTTTGGTTTCAACCTTAGCCTTGGATTCCTGTTGACTGGCCATGGCTCTCTCAATGCATTTTTGCATCTGAGAAACCTGGCTGATTGTCCAGAATGCCCTTGTGGCTCGGCTGTAGAGACATGGAAGCATGTTCTCTGTGAGTGCCCACTGTATGATGACATACGGTGTCTGCATGTTTTTGGGATATCACAGGTTAGTGGGGGTTTTGACGTCAGTCAAGCGCTCTCCACTAGTGATAGGGTAAATAGACTGAATGAGTTTGCTCGCACTGCATTTGCGAGACGCCGGATGTGCGTTACTGGAGGTTGAAATGAATGTGTACTGTATGACTTATGTTTGTTTGTGGAGTCTGAATCGGGGTGTATGAAAGGGGAGGGGTGCTTAGTGGTTCTCGTGAGCTGTCAGTGTCGTGCTTGTGCCGAACTGATGAGCTTGAAGCTGGCTGCACCCGTGTGTTTGACGGGTCTTAGAATCTCACCACAGTGTATCTCTACTTGTCGTATGAGGCGACTAAATGAGACAATGGTTGCTGGTCCCGAGCTGTTAGCTAAGACTGGCATCACCCGTGTGGTTGGCGGGTCTTAGAATTCCACCACAGTGCATCTCTGCTTGACGTACGAGGCGACTGAATGGGATACCTGGGTTTCCAGTTCCGAGCTAAATAAGCTAAAACTGGTCTCACCCGTGTGGTTGGCGGGTCTTAGAGTTCCACCACAGTGCATCTCTGCTTGTCGTACGAGGCGACTAAATGAGGTACCTGGGTTGCCAGTCCCGAGCTGTAGAGCTAAAACTGGTCACACCCGTGTGGTGGTCGGGTCTTAGAATTTCACCACAGTTGCCTCCGCTTGTCGTATGAGTCGACTAAAAGAGGTAGCGTCAGCAACGCTTAACTGTTTGGAGTTTAGTTTGCAAGTACGTTATAGTACGAAGTCTGATCAGAGGCTAATTTCTGAACCACGGGGATCGGGAGCCCACGGAACTTGTTCCGTCCCGATCAGCGGATGCGGCCCTTCGGGGAGAATCGTGGTGGCTGTGTGTTTACCGTCCATGCGGATATGAGCTGTACTCAGCGTGGAGTTGCGCAATACAACCGGTTGCCGTGATACCATAGATCGGAAGAGGATTAGGTGGGCCTCGCTCCCCACAAAGGAGGAAGTAGCAACCCAAACATGTTGAAACTTCAGATTTGTACTAGCGGAAGAGTTTTCCGCCAGGGCGCTGATTGACGCTTAATTCATATCCCGTGCTTGGCACCGTGAGATTGAGCCATCATGGCAGGTGCTCACGTTAAACCCCATCGACATTATGTCCCTATCTACTCAGTCAGAGTTTTGCCGCCGTCGTGTGCAGACGTTTTTCTTTCGTGCGCGCACGCCGCTGTGTTATTCTCGTTTCTGATTAGTAAAGTTCCGTTATCTACGCGCATCGCGTTTTGTTTCGCTCTCTCGCGCTCATTTAGTGACGAATTTTATAAACATTAGCCGTGAATACGGTAAATTTTGGGGTTGATATTTTTGCACGTGTGCAAGCAGCTTAACTTTTGTTGGTTCTCTGAAAAAAAGGTCTTATAAAAAGCTGAGTGAACACGTGGTTGGCGAAAGCTTGCTTTTGGTGTGTGACCTGGATAGTATCGTTTCAAAAGCTGATTGATTTTGGTGTGTGACCTATCTAGCATAGTTTCCTTTGGATTGTGTCCTCGCTAACACTCGAACTATAAAAGCGTTTAGTGCATATTTGTTCCGGTAGGGGAGCTATGTCTTCCATTCGGAGCAGTGTTGCGGGTGGCGCTAGTGACTCCAGTGATGCAGGAGGCCGAAACAGGAGTCATAGATGCCGGCGTGGACGCGGCAAATCTAAGATGCGCTCACCCACAACAGTGAGCAGTGACGAGGCGACGTCGGCGAAACGGCCTTCCGCTTCATTTGTCGATGTAAATGTTGATGCAGCTGGCACTACTGGAGCCTTTTTTGCTGCCACTGGTGGCACTGGAGCCGCTGCAGACACTGGACCCATTGGAGCCACCGGAGCCACGGGATCCACTGGATCTCCGGTCTCCAGCTGGCATGTCCGCCGCCGCCCGACTTGGAGGTGCTACCCACAGCGCCAGTCCCAAGAGGAATGCTGCATCAGTGATAGTGGAAAGTGGCGCGTATTCCATATTATCGGCACTTGCGAGCTTCGACGAAGTCTTGCGCAATACAGTTCTGCGAGATGGAATTATCCCGGAGGTCGCACGAGTTACCATTCCATCAGTTACGCTTCCACCCCCTAAACCCCCACGCCTCCAAGCCACTATCGGACACTGAACCGGGAAGGCAGCGACTGGGTCAACCAACGACCAGCACCGCATCCGGCCGAAATCTGACACAGCAAAGCGTCAGAGCGGCAGAGCGGCGGAACGTCTGACAATGTTGTTAAGCAACATTGTTAGGCGGGGACCCAGCCGGCTAAACGCTGAGGCAGCGTTGTCGGTCACGTTGGACTCTATTCCTAAGAATCGCCATGTACTTGAAATAAGTCAAGTACCCGAAGCAGAGGCTTCATGTAAGAACTCTTCCTGAATAAACTTCACTCTGATTTTTCGAACCAACCAAGACGCTTGTGTTTTCCTACAACCTCTCTCTCCGATTTTATTCAGCAACTTTACAAACCATTTACACACGAGATCACCAAGAAATACAGGACATACACTGCTCCCCCGTATCGTCCCGATTGATAATTGGCGCAGCCGGTAGGATGAGATTCCTTACTGTAATCACTTACCTGTAAGTAAAAATGTGAGAAAAGAAACAAATTATATATAAATGTCGATCAAAGTGACTATAATCTAATTCGTATAAAAACAAGTTGAAACTGTGTTACACTAAATGAAGCTCAAATATGCACACAAACCCAAAGAAACTTAAATTCCTAAAACCACCGTGACGATGGGAAATCTAACGCTGATCACCACGTCATCGGTACGTACATATGGTACGCTGTTAATACATCATAATTATGCAAATAATTTTTTGACAAATGCAAGTAAAAAGAAAATCTGTCGTGATTAAATACATATAGTGTCGTGCAATGTACCCACAATGGTACGGAATCAAACTAATGATCATCGTGCCACTGTGACGTATATGAGCGAACCACCAAACTTCTTTACATGCATATGCTGACACACCTAATATTAGTGCAATACAATGTATTCATACATAGTACCGTCGTGTTTTGTGAAATCAAACGCTGATCGTCGCAGAGCCGTTGAGTACGCATGTTTCCAAATATTCTATGAAAGCCAGTTACATATAGCGTCGTGCAATGTATCCACGGTGGTACGGAATCAAACTACGATCATCGTGCCACCGAAATCTTTTCATATATATATATATAAACTCATGATATTAAGTGCAACACAATATACTCATGTATCATATTATCACACTAATGTCGACCACTTACACTATTCATACATTGTACCGCCGCGTTTCGTGGAATCAAACGCTGATCATCACAAAACCGCCGAGTACGCATGTTTTTTCAAATATCCTATAGCATTCAATTACATATAATACAGCCAATGCATTCATACATAGTACCGCCGCGTTTTATGGAATCAAACGCTGATCATCACAAAACCGTCGAGTACGCATGTTTTTCAAAATATTATGGCACTTAAAAACGCATGATTTCGTAAAATGTACCCACAGTGATGTGAAATTGAACGTCGATCGTCTCGTCACTATGCTATATATATATACAATCGCTAAAACTTCTTTACGATCATACATACTTGAAACACATGATATTTAGTGCAATACAATATACTCATGTATCATACTGCCGCACTAGTGTGGAATCAAATATCGATCATCACACTAAGTGTTGGCCACTTATACTAATTGCATAGACCACCATACAAATTAGCAGCAGCGGCATGAAATCAAACGTTGATCGTCATGTCACTGGAGCCTAAGCAGTCAAAACAACATAATTTCTATAACATATCCACTTATGCAAACATACGTCGGCAAAGAACCAAAACAAAAAAAGAAATATATGCCCCGACCACAAAGAAAAACATATCATATTGCTGACCAAGCGAGTCTCAGCCTGTGTATCACAGTAACAACATCGCTGCATATGTGATTGCCCACCCATGCTGACAGAGCCGAATAAGGGGGAACACTTGAGTATCGTCAAGCTTCACCCTCCGCTCTCTTGCTAAGTGTCGCTACACTTATGTATGTACATTCAAATAAACTAAGTATGTATCAAATAAATAAAAAAAAAAAATGCAAAATCGACATATATCTATACTTTGTTCCCTTTCATTATACACTATTGTCCATCAACGAAAGACTAATATCAATAACATTACAGAGCCTGTTAAATCTATAAAGAAAGACGCATTGACACATCTACACACAAACTAAATACACATAGCACACTCAGAAGAGAAATACGTATATACATATGGAATAAAAATATATACACTACATACACATCTACACACAAAGTTAAGTAAGAGTATTACATTTAAAAGAAAGAAACCACATATACACATAAAATTAAAGTTAAATACAGAATTTAGGTACACATATTTTATATATATATACACATACATATATACACATATAAGGAACAAACATTTACATATTATATATACATATTACATACTGAGTTAGTTACACATATTTTATATACATACACATACATATATACACATATAAGGAACAAACATTTACATATTACATACTGAGTTAGTTACACATATTTTATATACATACACATACATATATACACATATAAGAAATAAACATCTACATATAACATACACCTATATACAAAGTTAGACACACGTATTATCCCTAAGATTTTATATACACACACATACTTATACACATATATAAAAGTGGTACACCCGCGAAAATATAAATTATACCTAATACATATACTAATATACTACATATATATACTTTTCCTTTATCTTCTTAATACAAAGAAATTCGTTTATAACCCCTTCTAATCACACATGACATACTAGGAACTTCATGTCCAAGAAATTTGTTTACAATCTTAGAAAGACTACACGTTCAGTTGTTGGGGTTCCCCCAAGCACTAGTAGGCCCCCAATCCCAGCTAGACGTTCTGACCCCCTCCCATCTATTTCTGAAGAATCCAGATCGATTCCCCCTCGGAATTCAAAAATGGAATCAGGAAATGAATCTGTTCGCCCTTCGGCAGTTCCCTTAACCCCCACTGTTAGCGGATTTTCCTCCGTGATTTCGACTACACTTAAACCAAAAGACATTATGGCGTTTGTTGAAAATTTACCAACTTTCGATGGTACACCCCATCAGTTGGACAACTTCGTTACTAGTGTAGAAGAAATTTTGATGCTCATCAGGGGAGCAGACCAAACACCGTTTGGATTGCTCACTCTGAGGACCATCAGGAATAAAGTTATTGGCAGAGCTAATGCAGCATTGCAGCATGCAAGCACCCCTTTGATTTGGGATGAGATCAAGAGGAATCTCATCCGCCTCTATTCGAGTAAAAAGGATGAGGCTAGCCTGCTAAGTGAGCTAGGCTCATTCTCGGATAATATGTCTTTGGGACAGCTATTCTTCGGCATATCAAAAGTGAGATGCCAACTGTTCTCTATAATCAGCAACAGAGAGCAAAATACTAATATTGCAGACGCTCTAAAAGACGTCTACAATAAAGTTTGTCTCAATGCTTTTCTTTCCGGTCTCAGGGAGCCTCTCAAGACTTTTGTCAGACTAAAGGCTCCCTCGACCCTCGAGCAGGCATATGAACAATGCCAAATCGAACAAACATTATACAGAGCACAGTACAACCGACCTAATAGACCTAACGATTCTGACACCAGGACCAACCGCAATAACAATAACAATAACAATCGCGGAGGTCGAAATGATCGAAATGACCGAAATGACCGCAGAGTACCATATTCAAATTCCAATCAAAATAGACCCCCAAACTCAAACAATCGAGCACCTCAACCCAATAATAACAATGCAAACAACCGTGCACCTCAGTCAGGTAATAATAATAACCTGCCTAATGTTTCAAATCCTTTCCGAGCACCACAAAATAGCATGAATAACATAGAGGACGCTTCCCAGTCCGATGCAAATTTTCAACAGCCAGCCTCGGGGAGCCAACAGGCTACATAAGTCCGGCTACGCACAGCCCTTCTCTCCCCTTTATAAGAATTACAATAGCCCGAACTATCCCACTGAAGTTTTTAATCGACACAGGTTCCACAAACTCTTTCATAGACCCAAAGTTCGTAGATCCTAGGAACTGTGTGTTTCTAAACACACCCATGACACTAACAACGGCATTAAACAATTTTACTATCAACCAACATGTATCTATACCATTTCCACCCGAATTCCAAATCGCAGGAGAGATGAATCTCCTCCCTTTTAAGTTTCACTCCTATTTCGATGGTTTATTAGGAATGGACCTACTGTCGTTCCTAAGGGCAGAGATAGACCTGCCAAATTTAAAATTGAAAACACCAAATGCCACCATACCCCTATGGACCTTTGGCAACACAACCTCAAATGTATTTAATATTTCCGGACACACAAAAGTTGTCCTACCACTTCCAGTGGAAACTAAACAAGGTGACTTCTACATTAATTCGACCGAGATTAATAAGAATCTAGTAGTGTCGGATGGTATCTATAGTTCTCAGAACAACATTGCGAACCTCGTTGTCACAAACTACAGCGAATCGGAACAACTGCTGTACCTTGAGAAACCACTAGAGAGTACACCGTACTCCACGGACTATAGTGCCGAAACCTTCAATATTTGCTCTATCACCCCACAGTCTCCGGATTCCGCGGTATCTCTAAAGGCTTTGTACGTTCAACATCTTTCTCTTGAAGAAAAACAAGGCCTACTGTCACTTTGCAAAAAGTACCTAGACATCTTTTATAACGAAGAAGAACCGCTTACCTTCACCAACAAAATCACTCATGCTATTAAAACAGTAGACGAGGCCCCTATCCATACGAAATCGTATAGGTATCCCTTTATCCACAAAGCAGAAGTAAGGAAACAAATAGATTCGATGTTAAACCAAGACATCATCAAATCTAGTTATTCCCCTTGGAGCGCCCCCGTCTGGGTCGTTCCCAAAAAGCCTACTCCAACAGGCGAACAGAAATGGCGCCTGGTCATTGATTATAGGAAACTCAACGAAAAAACCATCTCAGATAGGTATCCGATACCCAACATCACAGATATCTTAGATAGTTTAGGCAAGGCCAGGTATTTCTCTACACTCGATTTAGCAAGCGGATTTCATCAGATAGAAATGAATCCGGATGACATGCCCAAAACTGCATTTACAGTGGAGGGTGGTCATTACGAATTCATTAGAATGCCTTTCGGGCTCAAGAATGCTCCAGCCACTTTTCAACGTGTGATGGATAACATTTTTGGAGACCTAGTTGGAACCATTTGCTTGGTCTATTTAGACGATATAATAGTCTTTTCAACATCTTTACAAGAACACCTCACACATCTAAAGATTATTTTCAAAAGACTGAGGTCTGCCAACTTCAAGGTTCAACTTACCAAATCTAACTTTCTTAGAAAAGAAACAGAATTCCTCGGACACATTGTATCACAAGAAGGCGTTAGGCCAAACCCAAATAAAATTGAGGCCATTAGGAACTTTCCATGCCCCACTAGTAAGAAGGCAATCAAATCTTTTCTCGGATTGATAGGCTATTACAGGAAATTCATCAAGGATTTCGCCAATCTTACCCAACCCATGACAAAGAAATTAAAAGGAAACAACAAATCAATTACAATTGATGAGGAATTCATAAAAACATTCGAATTCTGCAAAACACTACTCTCAAACGACCCTATCCTACAATACCCGGACTTCACTAAACCGTTCACACTAACCACTGACGCGAGCAACTTTGCGTTAGGAGCTGTCCTATCGCAGGGGCCCATTCACAATGACAGACCTGTATGTTTCGCAAGTAGAATCTTGTCATCTGCGGAATCAAATTATTCCACAATCGAGAAAGAAATGTTGGCCATCATATGGGCAGTTCAATATTTTAGACCCTACCTTTTCGGCAAGAAATTCACAATAATCACTGATCATAAACCATTAACTTGGCTAATGAACTTTAAGCAACCGAATTCAAAGATAATTCGTTGGAGACTCCAACTCCAAGAATATGACTTTGAAGTCATCTACAAAAAAGGCTCCCAGAATGTGATCGCTGACGCTCTTAGTCGACCAGAAATTTCCCTCAACAATACCGAGGCACTATCGACCCCCTCTATTTGTCCCACTTCTGAGAAACCTCTCAATGATTTTAACATTCAACTTTTATTTAAAATAACTCCAGATATCAACCATACGACGGTAGCACCTTTTAAACACAAAATCAGAAGAGAATTTTGTGGACCAGAGTTCCAATTCAATGACGTGGTCAACATTCTCAGGCAAACACTTAAGCCAAACAAAACTTGTGCAACATTCGCACCTGATCACATTTTCCAAATGATCGAACAGTCCTACCAAACTTATTTTTCTAACAATAACACATTCAAACTTATTAGATGTTTGACCTTACTCCCAGAGATTACTGATAGTACGGAAATCAAGGAACTGATAACTGACTATCACTCTAAGAGTAACCATCGAGGAATCGATGAAACATACTTACACTTAAAACGAAAATATTATTTCCCACATATGAAGGAAAAAATAGCCCAAGTAATTAGGGAATGTGAGACATGCTTAAAACTTAAATACGATAGACAACCTCAGAAAACAACGTTCCAAGTAACCGAATTACCTTCGAGACCGTTAGACATACTACATATAGATATCTATACAATCAATAAAAACTATAACCTTACCATTATTGATAAATTCTCCAGGTTTGCAGCCGCTTATCCGATAGCCAACCGAAACTGTATTAACGTCATCAAAGCACTTAAACACTTCACTTCTCAGTTCGGTATCCCTAGAAAACTAATTTACGACCAGGGCGCAGAATTCGTTGGTGTTTTATTCAATAAATTCTGTAGCCAATTTAACATTGACTTGCATGTTACATCGTTCCAACAATCTTCCAGTAACTCTCCTGTCGAGCGACTCCATTCAACCCTAACTGAAATTTATAGAATAATACTCGACACTAGGAAACAACAGAAACTTAATAGCGAACATGACGAGGTAATGGCCGAAGCCTTAATAACTTATAATAATTCCATTCATTCTGCAACCAAACATACTCCTTTTGAACTTTTCAACGGGCGTACTCACGTATTCGATCAAGCAATCAAGTTCAATAGTGAACATGATTATTTGACAAAATTAAACGAATTTCGTGAAAAATTGTACCCCCTCGTTACAGAAAAACTTTCAAACGACATGGTCAAAAGAACACTGAAACTGAACGAAACCCGTACAGACCCGATAACTTTAGAGCCCAACACATTGGTCCTTAGAAAAGAAAATAGACGCAATAAAATTACCCCCAGATTCTCAATTCATAGGGTCAAACAAGACAAAGGTCGCACTTTGATAACTACTAGAAATCAGAAACTACACAAATCTAAAATTCGAAAGATCGTCTTGAAGAAAAGGGAGACACAACAACCTACCTAAAAACTAATTATATCTGACCCATGCCCTCTTAACTTACCATTTCAGGTTCACCATTGGGTCAACTCAGGCAATTTCTATACGCTACTTAAATGATAACACCCCAATAGCTAAGTTAGAATTAGGGAAAGCCCTATTAATTGAAAGATATAAAATAATCAGCCACATTATCAACCTACAAGACTATGATAGATGTATAAAACAATTTCACACGACTATTAATGGGTTTCACCCTGATACAACCTTAACAGACTCTGTCAATATCCTAAAGGCTAAATTAACCCAAGCTCAGATTAAGCTTAGAGCACTAACACCACTAAATAGGAACAAGCGTGGGTTGATTAATGGATTAGGTAGTCTAGTAAAGGTCGTCACTGGCAATATGGATGCCAATGACGAAAAAGAATTACATGAAGAATTAAGCCATTTAAAAGAAAACTCTAGAATCTTTAATGATAACTTTCAAAACCAAGAAATATTCAACAATGAGATACTTATCCGATTCGAGAATATCACGAATCACATTAATAACGAACAAATTTTAATAAATAATTTCTTTGAGACCTCACAAAATAGAATTTACAAACAGATAAACTTACACGATACCCTCCTAGAAGAATTGCAATACTTAAACAGAATAAACTACAACATAGAACTATTCACTAACCATTTAAGTGACATAGCGGAAAGCATGTTACTAGCAAAAGTTAATATAATTCCCAAATTTATCCTAAACGAAGAGGAAATAGATAAAATTAAGAAAATATTAGAAAAACAAGAAATCACAATAAAGAATGAACAAAACATATACAATTTCTTACAAATGAACACATTAAGCTATGAACACAAAATAATTTTTAACATTAAGATCCCAATATTCAAACGGCCTGGTTATACCCTTGCCAGATTAATTCCATTACCAATAAATAACACATACTTCATAATAACACCTAACTACTTAGCTTATAATATTAACAATAAGTATCACATGAACCGGAGATGCCCCAAGTTGGATGACATATTCCTGTGCGACGAGGATTCCTACAACGACACACCACAGAACAACACATGCCTGACGCATCTCTTAAATGGAGAAAACAGTTCCTGTAACGTGCGGGAAACCGGCCCCATCACCGATATCTTCGAAGCAGAGAGAGGTCACATCTTTGCATTCAACGTAAATAATCTAAAGATTTCCCTGGCTAATAATTCGGAGCTCTCAATAAACGGGTCAGCCATCATCAGATACGTTAACGAAACAATACAAATCAATGGTATTGATTACGACGGCACGATTGACACGTTCTCCGACCAGCTGAATTTCACGCTACCACCTATGCGAGAAATCACCAGGAATACGACTGTCACGGTATTAAGTCTAGAGAAACTTCACCTTGAGGCCACTCAAGCAATGGGCACAATCTTGGCCGTCCACCACAACACCAAACGACACACCTGGACACTCTACACTCTGCTCGGACTGCTAGCATCGTTAGCAGTAGTATTATGGCTACACCGACGAACAAAACATATCGTCCACGTCCACGAAGATCATCACCTGCCAATCTACACTCCGTCAATACCTTCGCTATGGCCGTCGCTTCGAACTAGGGAGGGAGGAGTTACCATTCCATCAGTTACGCTTCCACCCCCTAAACCCCCACGCCTCCAAGCCACTATCGGACACTGAACCGGGAAGGCAGCGACTGGGTCAACCAACGACCAGCACCGCATCCGGCCGAAATCTGACACAGCAAAGCGTCAGAGCGGCAGAGCGGCGGAACGTCTGACAATGTTGTTAAGCAACATTGTTAGGCGGGGACCCACCGGCTAAACGCTGAGGCAGCGTTGTCGGTCACGTTGGACTCTATTCCTAAGAATCGCCATGTACTTGAAATAAGTAAAGTACCCGAAGCAGAGGCTGCATGTAAGAACTCTTCCTGAATAAACTTCACTCTGATTTTTCGAACCAACCAAGACGCTTGTGTTTTCCTACAACCTCTCGCTCCGATTTTATTCAGCAACTTTACAAACCATTTACACACGAGATCACCAAGAAATACAGGACATACACTGCTCCCCCGTATCGTCCCGATAGATAATTCACGCACTGTGCTGGAAGCTGCGGCCATTGTAAAGGAGATAGCAACAGCTCTTACGCTCAAGAATGCGATGCTGGAGGAAAAGCTTGCGATGCCCCGTCCTACAGCTGCACAGTTCGTTGCGCCAGCAAGTGCCTCGCTGCCACCCATCCAGCCGTCCCCTTCGCTAGCCCCATTGCAGCGTCCAGGAGTGCTCCTGCTGCCCGGAGACCCGTTGAAACGTGGTCGGCAGTAGTGACGAGTCGGGACCCAAAGGTTTCGGGTAAGGAGATCGCCGATAAGGTGATGAGCCAAGTTGCTCCGGCCCTAGGTGTGCGAGTTCACGAGGTGCGTGAGCTGAAGCGAGGCGGTGTCGTTATCCGCACCCCTTCCGTTAGCGAGATGAAAAAGATCGTTTCGAACAAAAAATTCAACGAGGTCGGCCTGGATGTTGAGCAAAACCGAGGAATCCGGTCGAGAATCACGATGTTTGATGTTAACACTGCCATACTCCCGGAGGTTTTCATGGAGGAGCTCTACGAGAATCATTTTAAGGGAGAATTCTCGCCGTCGGCATTTGCAAAGATGGTGCATCTGGAGACGAAGCCGTGGTCGGTCACTGACGGTGCAAGAGTCAATCTGACACTCGAATGTGATGAAAAAGGCGCAAGCGGTGCTTGATAAGACCGGCCGGGTCTACATCAAGTGGTTCTCTTTCCGCTGTAGGTCGCTCGTTCGTACGTATGCGTGTCATCGCTGCGTTGGATTCGACCATAAGGTTTCCCAATGCCGTTTGAAGAGCGAAGTATGCCGCCAGTGCGGGCAGACAGGTCATGTAGCTGCGAAATGTACAAACCCGGTGGACTGCCGAAACTGTCATTTCAAGGGGCTCCCCTCCGGGCACTATATGCTGTCGGAGACGTGCGCAATATACGGCGCTGTCTTAGCGAGGGTGCAAGCTAGACATTAGAATGTTTAGCTTCATCCAAGCTAATTGTGGTCAAGGTCGAGCCGCTACCATTGAACTCTTAGTTCGGGTGCGAGACTCCCGCCACATGTTCGCTCTGGTGCAGGAACCGTACGTCGATGCCTTTCACAGCATTACAGGCAATCCATCTGGAATACGTGTATTTGCTGATCGCCGTTCGAAGGCTGCCATCTTTGTAAATGACCTTGATGCCATCTGTATGCCCATCGAACCGCTCATCACGGAGTTTGGCGTATGCGTGAGTGTCACTGGAAGTTTTGGCTCAATCTTCAAGAGTTCTGATTTGAAACTGAACTGATTTGGAACCCTACCTCGCCTATTTAGATGCGGTGCTACTGCAGGTCAGTAGCAATCCAGTCATCTTCGGCTTCGATGCTAACTCAGTGTCACCCATGTGGTTCAGCAAATCACTCGAGCGTGCTCGTGGTGACTTGAACCAACATAGGGGTGAACTGCTGTCCGAGTGGATTGTAGGAAGCGGAGCCGGAGTGCTCAACGAGGTCAGTAGTTTGTACACGTTTGATAATCGCCGAGCACAGAGCGATATCGACGTCACGATTGTCAACGTAGCAGCGTCTATTTGGGCCACATATGACTGGAGAGAGGATGACTGGGACCTTAGTGATCACAACATAATACGTGTTGAGGTTACGCGAGGATCCAGAGACACAGTTGAGAGGGATCTCCTGTTCCGTCCTGGAACATCTCCAATGCAAGTTGGCAATTGTTCCGTGGTGAATTGGTGAGGAAAATAGAGGATCTTTCGCAGGAATACCAAGATATGCCCATAGATGATCAAGTGTCCGTAACGCGAGCACTGGTGCACGATGTGTGTGATCGTGTGCTTGGACGCAGGCAGCCGAGAGCCGTTCGGAAAGTGGTCTGGTGGAATGCCGACCTGAGTACGAAGCGCCGAGAGGTCAGGAGACTGAGGCGACGGTTACAGAATGCTCGTCGTCGTGGCAGCGACGATGCTGAGCGACTTATATCTAACCTACGTATGTCTGTGGGTGAGTATAAGAAGCTTATTCTGTTAGCTAAGGAGGACAACTGGTGTCGCTTCGTGGGAATGCATAAGGAAGATCCTTGGGGCATGTCTACAGGATATGTCGCGGTCACAAACGGAATACCGAGTTGGGATGCCTGCGCTCGGATGGCGAGCTAGTCGTAACATGGCAAGACTGTGCGCGAGTGCTCCTCCGCAACTTTTACCCAGTTGCGGAGTCGAGTGCACCGATTGCCATCCCGAACAGGCTCCCGCCCACACTCGAAAATTACGAAGTGAGTGCTTGTGTCGCCAAGTTACGGAGCAAACGCTCGCCTGGCATGGACGGCATCACTGGAGTGATCTGCAAGGAGGTTTGGCGTGCTGTCCCCCAATACCTGACAACATTGTATTCCCGCTGCTTAGCTGAGGGTCATTTCCCAACCGAGTGGAAATGCCCACGTATTGTGCCATTGCTCAAGGGGCCCAATAAGGACAGGAGTGATCCTGGCTCATATCGAGGAATATGCCTGCTACCAGTGTTTGGTAAAGTGTTGGAGGGTATCATGGTCAACCGTATGAAAGACATGCTCCCAGATGGGTTCAGATGGCAATTTGGATTTCAACCCGAACGCTGTGTGGAGGATGCTTGGAGACACGTTCAGAGTACGGTACAGGCCACCCCGGCAAGGTACGTACTAGGGATAATCGTGGACTTCAAGGGAGCATTTGATCACGTGGAGTGGAATGCAGTGCTTCGCCGACTGGTTGACTCTGGTTGTCAGGAAACCAGCTTGTGGAGAAGTTTCTTCTCTGGCAGGAGTGCGTGCATCGTCAGCAGGTACAAGAAGAAGCCTTAGTCCCGGTGACACGAGGCTACCCACAGGGTTCCATTAGTGATGGAAGTACTTCTTCGGCGCTTGGAGCCTCAGTGCAAGCTCAGCGCGTATGCAGACGACCTGCTGCTTCTTGTTGAGGGAAATTCCCGTAGCGATCTGGAGACGAAAGGTCAGGAGTACAGGTCCATCGTGGGAGCTTGGGGAGCTGAAGTCGGTGTATCGGTTTCAACCAGCAAGACGGCTGTAATGCTACTGAGAGGTAGGCTATCGGCAAACAGGCGACCAAGGGTACGATTTGCAGGAGCAGGCCTGCCTTATGTCAATAAGTACCGGTATCTAGGCATCACGGTCGGCGAGCGGTTGAGCTTCCTTCCGCATATCACGTCTGCTGGCCGGAGTAGTAGGTGCACTAACAGGCGTATTGCGAGTTGACTGGGGGTTCAGTCCTCGCGCTAAGCGAATCATCTATGCCGGACTTATGGTACCTTGTGCACTGTTTGGTGCCTCAGTTTGGTATGCCGTGGCGATGAGACAGGTGGTGGCCAGGAGGCGCCTATTGTCCTGCCAGAGGTTGATCCTTCTTGAATGTCTGCCGGTTTGCCGTACAGTGTCCACTGTGGCTCTGCAAGTTCTTGCTGGAGCTCCCCCTTTTGATCTGGAGGCCATGAAAATGGCAATCAGATTCAAACTTAAGCGTAACCACCCGTTGGAGGAAGGCGATTGGCTATATGGTCAGGATCTGGCTAGACTTGACCACAAGCAGAAGCTGACGCTGCTGGACGACCGGATGCTACAGGTGTACAAAGCAGATGGGATAATGATGATGACCCCGGCCGGGTGACACATCTATTCATCCCAGATGCAGGATTCGTCTTGAAGAGGCGAGACTTTGGTTTCACCTTACATGCGGGCTTTCTGCTGACAGGCCATGGATCGCTAAATGCATTTCTGCATAGCAGAGGTCTAAGCAAGACCCGCGCATGCATGTGCGGTGCTGATTGTGAAGACTGGCTACACATGTTGGGTGAATGTCCTCTGTATGCGGACTTGCGGAACCTCGATGGATTGGGAGTTCGACTAACCCATGGTACCTGGAGTGTGTCTGGAGCGGTACAGACATATGAGAGTATGCAGCGACTACAAGCATTTGCCGGTGGCTTGTTCATAAGGGTTACCAGTCCCGAGCTAAATAAGCTAAAGCTGGTTTCACTCGTATGGTTGGCGGGTCTTAGAGTTCCACCACAGTGCATCTCTGCTTGTGGTACGAGGCGACTAAATGAGGTACCTGGGTTGCCAGTCCCGAGCTGTGAAGCTAAAACTGGTCACACCCGTGTGGTGGTCGGGTTTTAGAATTTCACCACAGTTGCCCCCGCTTGTCGTATGAGTCGACTAAAAGAGGTAGCGTCAGCAACGCTTAACTGTTTGGAGTTTAGTTTGCAAGTACGTTATAGAACGAAGTTTGATCGGAGGCTAATTTCTGAACCACGGGGATCGGGAGCCCACGGAACTTGTTCCGTCCCAATCAGCGGATGCGGCCCTTCGGGGAGAATCGTGGTGGCTGTGGTTTACCGTCCAAGCGGATATGAGTTGTGCTCGGCGTGGAGTTCCGCAATACAAGCGGTTGCGGTGATACCATCGAACTATTAAAAGCGTTTAGTGCATATTTGTTCCGGTAGGGGAGCTATGTATTCCATTCGGAGCAGTGTTGCGGAAGCGCTAGTGACTCCAGTGATGCAGGAGGCCGAAACATGAGTCATAGATGCCGGCGTGGACGCGGCAAATCTAAGATGCGCTCACCCACAACAGTGAGCAGTGACGAGGCGACGTCGGCGAAACGGCCTTCCGCTTCATATGTCGATGTAAATGTTGATGCAGCTGGCACTACTGGAGCCTTTTTTGCTGCCACCACTGGAGGCACTGGAGCCGCTGCAGACACTGGGCCCATTGAAGCCACCAGAGCCACGGGATCCACTGGATCAATTGGAGCCACGGGAGTTACTGGAACCACGGGAGCCACTGGAACCACGGAAGCCACCGCAGCAGCTCATGAAGGAGTAACTGCAGAAACCGACGCTAGTGCGGCCGCAGCCTTCGCTCTCCCGTCTCCAGCTGGCATGTCCGCCGCCGCCCGACTTGGAGGTGCTACCCACAGCGCCAGTCCCAAGAGGAATGCTGCATCAGTGATAGTGGAAAGTGGCGCGTATTCCATATTATCGGCACTTGCGAGCTTCGACGAAGTCTTGCGCAATACAGTTCTGCGAGATGGAATTATGCCGGAGGTCGCACGCACTGTGCTGGAAGCTGCGGCCAATGTAAAGGAGATAGCAACAGCTCTTACGCTCAAGAATGCGGTGCTGGAGGAAAAGCTTGCGATGCCCCGTCCTACAGCTGCACAGTTCGTTCCGCCGGCAAGTGCCTACGCTGCCACCCATCCAGCCGTCCCCTACGCTAGCCCCATTGCAGCGCCCAGGATTGCTCCTGCAGCCCGGAGACCCGTTGAAACGTGGTCGGCAGTAGTGACGAGTCGGGACCCAAAGGTTTCGGGTAAGGAGATCGCCGATAAGGTGATGAGCCAAGTTGCTCCGGCCCTAGGTGTGCGAGTTCACGAGGTGCTTGAGCTGAAGCGAGGCGGTGCCGTTATCCGCACCCCTTCCGTTAGCGAGATGAAAAAGATCGTTTCGAACAAAAAATTCAACGAGGTCGGCCTGGATGTTGAGCAGAACCGAGGAATCCGAATTACGGTGTTTGATGTTGACACTGCCATACTCCCGGAGGTTTTCATGGAGGAGCTCTACGAGAATCATTTTAAGGGAGAATTCTCGCCGTCGGTATTTGCAAAGATGGTGCATCTGGAGACGAAGCCGTGGTCGGTCACTGACGGTGCAAGAGTCAATCTGACACTCGAATGTGATGAAAAGGCGCAAGCGGTGCTTGATAAGACCGGCCGGGTCTACATCAAGTGGTTCTCTTTCCGCTGTAGGTCGCTCGTTCGTACGTATGCGTGTCATCGCTGCGTTGGATTCGACCATAAGGTTTCCCAATGCCGTTTGAAGAGCGAAGTATGCCGCCAGTGCGGGCAGACAGGTCATGTAGCTGCGAAATGTACAAACCCGGTGGACTGCCGAAACTGTCATTTCAAGGGGCTCCCCTCCGGACACTATATGCTGTCGGAGACGTGCCCAATATACGGCGCTGTCTTAGCGAGGGTGCAAGCTAGACATTAAAATGTTTAGCTTCATCCAAGCTAATTGTGGTCGAGGTCGTGCCGCTACCATTGAACTCTTAGTTCGGGTGCGAGACTCCCGCCACATGTTCGCTCTGGTGCAGGAACCGTACGTCGATGCCTTTCACCGCATTACAGGCATTCCATCTGGAATACGTGTATTTGCTGATCGCCGTTCGAAGGCTGCCATCTTTGTAAATGACCTTGATGCCATCTGTATGCCCATCGAACCGCTCATCACGGAGTTTGGCGTATGCGTGAGTGTCACTGAAGAATTGGCTCAATCTTCTTGAGCTCCGTATACTGCCAATTCAACTCTGATTTGGAACCCTACCTCGCCTATTTAGATGCGGTGCTACTGCAGGTCAGTAGCAATCCAGTCATCTTCGGCTTCGATGCTAACTCAGTGTCACCCATGTGGTTCAGCAAATCACTCGAGCGTGCTCGTGGTGACTTGAACCAACATAGGGGTGAACTGCTGTCCGAGTGGATTGTAGGAAGCGGAGCCGGAGTGCTCAACGAGGTCAGTAGTTTGTACACGTTTGATAATCGCCGAGCACAGAGCGATATCGACGTCACGATTGTCAACGTAGCAGCGTCTATGTGGGCCACATATGACTGGAGAGTGGACGAGTGGGACCTTAGTGATCACAACATAATACGTGTTGAGGTAATGCGAGGATCCAGAGACACAGTTGAGAGGGACTCTCCTGTTCCGTCCTGGAACATCTCCAATGCATGTTGGCAATTGTTCCGTGGTGAGTTGGTGAGGAAAATAGAGGATCTTTCGCAGGAATACCAAGATATGCCCATAGATGATCAAGGGTCCGTAACGCGAGCACTGGTGCACGATGTGTGCGATAGTGTGCTTGGACGCAGGCAGCCGAGAGCCGTTCGGAAAGTGGTCTGGTGGAATGCCGACCTGAGTACGAAGCGCCGAGAGGTCAGGAGACTGAGGCGACGGTTACAGAATGCTCGTCGTCGTGGCAGCGACGATGCTGAGCGACTTATATTTAACCTACGTATGCCTGTGGGTGAGTATAAGAAGCTTATTCTGTTAGCTAAGGAGGACAACTGGCGTCGCTTCGTGGGAATGCATAAGGAAGATCCTTTGGGGGCATGTCTACAGGATATGTCGCGGTCACAAACGGAATAACGAGTTGGGATGCCTGCGCTCGGATGGCGAGCTAGTCGTAACATGGCAAGACTGTGCGCGAGTGCTCCTCCGCAACTTTTACCCAGTTGCGGAGTCGAGTGCACCGATTGCCATCCCGAACAGGCTTCCGCCCACACTCGAAAATTACGAAGTGAGTGCTTGTGTCGCCAAGTTACGGAGCAAACGCTCGCCTGGCATGGACGGCATCACTGGAGTGATCTGCAAGGAGGTTTGGCGTGCTATCCCCCAACACCTGACAACGTTGTATTTCCGCTGTTTAGCTGAGGGTCATTTCCCAACCGAGTGGAAATGCCCACGTGTTGTGCCATTGCTCAAGGGGCCCAATAAGGACAGGAGTGATCCTGGCTCATATCGAGGAATATGCCTGCTACCAGTGTTTGGTAAGGTGTTGGAGGGTATCATGGTCAACCGTATGAAAGACATGCTCCCAGATGGGTTCAGATGGCAATTTGGATTTCAATCCGGACGCTGTGTGGAGGATGCTTGGAGACACGTCCCAGAGTACGGTACAGGCCACCCCGGCAAAGTACGTACTAGGGATATTCGTGGACTTCAAGGAGCATTTGATCACGTGGAGTGGAATGCAGTGCTTCGCCGACTGATTGACTCTGGTTGTCAGGAAACCAGCTTGTGGAGAAGTTTCTTCTCTGGCAGGAGTGCGTGCATCGTCAGCAGGTACGAAGAAGCCTTAGTCCCGGTGACACGAGGCTGCCCACAGGATTCCATTAGTGGTCCATTTATATGGAACACGATGATGGAAGTACTTCTTCGGCGCTTGGAGCCTCGGTGCAAGCTCAGCGCGTATGCAGACGACCTGCTGCTTCTTGTTGAGGGGGAAATTCCCGTGAGCGATCTGGAGACGAAAGGTCAGGAGTACATGTCCATAAGCAGGCCTGCGTGTCTGCCTTGTGTCGATAAGTACCGGTATCTAGGCATCACGGTCGGCGAGCGGTTGAGCTTCCTTCCGCATATCACGTCTTTACGTGATCGGCTGGCCGGAGTAGTAGGTGCACTAGCACGCGTATTGCGAGTTGACTGGGGGTTCAGTCCTCGCGCTAAGCGAATCATCTATGCCGGACTTAGGCACCTTGTGCACTGTTTGGTGCCTCAGTTTGGTATGCCGTGGCGATGAGACAGGTGGTGGCCAGGAGGCGCCTATTGTCCTGCCAGAGGTTGATCCTTCTTGAATGTCTGCCGGTTTGCCGTACAGTGTCCACTGTGGCTCTGCAAGTTCTTGCTGGAGCTCCCCTTTGATCTGGAGGCCATGAAAATGGCAATCAGATTCAAACTTAAGCGTAACCACCCGTTGGAGGAAGGCGATTGGCTATATGGTCAGGATCTGGCTAGACTTGACCACAAGCAGAAGCTGACGCTGCTGGACGACCGGATGCTACAGGTGTACAAAGCAGATGGGATAATGATGATGACCCCGGTCGGGTGACACACCTATTCATCCCAGATGCAGGATTCGTCTTGAAGAGGCGAGACTTTGGTTTCACCTTACATGCGGGCTTTTTCTGCCGACAGGCCATGGATCGCTAAATGCATTTCTGCATAGCAGAGGTCTAAGCGAGACGCGCGCATGCGTGCGGTGCTGATCGTGAAGACTGGCTACACGTGTTGTGTGAATGCCCCCTGTATGCGGAATCGCGGAACCTCGATGGACTGGGAGTTCGACTAACCCATGGTACCTGGAGTGTGTCTGGAGCGGTACAGACATATGAGAGTATGCAGCGACTACAAGCATTTGCCGGTGGCTTGTTCATAAGACGCTGACAAATGCGTGCCGCGAAGGCGACACTTGGGTTACCAGCCCCGAGCTGAAAAGTGGAAAGCTAAAACTGGTTATACCCGTGTGGTTGGCGGGTCTTAGAATTCCACCACAGTGCATCTCTGCTTGTCGTACGAGGCGACTAAATGAGGTACCTGGGTTGCCAGTCCCGAGCTGTGAAGCTAAAACTGGTCACACCCGTGTGGTGGTCGGGTCTTAGAATTTCACCACAGTTGCCTCCGCTTTTCGTATGAGTCGACTAAAAGAGGTAGCGTCAGCAACGCTTAACTGTTTGGAGTTTAGTTTGCAAGTACGTTATAGAACGAAGTCTGAGCAGAGGCTAATTTCTGAACCACGGGGATCGGGAGCCCACGGAACTTGTTCCGTCCCGATCAGCGGAAGCGGGCCTTCGGGGAGAATCGTGGTAGCTGTGGTTTACCGTCCAAGCGGATATGAGTTGTGCTCGGCGTGGAGTTGCGCAATACAACCGGTTGCCGTGATACCATAGAACGGAAGAGGATTAGGTGGGCCTCGCTCCTTACAAAGGAGGAAGTAACAACCCAATACAGTTGTAACTTCAAATTTGTACTGGCGGAAGGGTTTTCCGCCAGGGCGCTGATTGACGCTTAATTCAAATCCCATGCGTGGGCACCGTGTGAGATTACCTCATGTCCTCATGTCCCTTTCTACTATCTAGCGAAACCACAGCCAAGGGAACGGGCTTGGAATAATTGAGCTTGACTCTAATCTGGCAGTGTAAGAAGACATAAGAGGTGTAGAATAAGTGGGAGATATTAGATTTCGGTTTAGTATCGACAATGAAATACCACTACTCTTATTGTTTCCTTACTTACTTGATTAAATGGAACGTGTATCATTTCTAGCCATTATACGGATATATTTATTATATCTTATGGTATTGGGTTTTGATGCAAGCTTCTTGATCAAAGTATCACGAGTTTGTTATATAATCGCAAACAAATTCATTAATGTATTCTTGATTTAAAAATTTGGTATAACTCCAATTACTCAGGTATGATCCAATTCAAGGACATTGCCAGGTAGGGAGTTTGACTTGGGCGGTACATCTCTCAATAATAACGGAGGTGTCCCAAGACCCAGCTCATTGCGGACAGAAACCACACATAGAGCAAAAGGGCAGCGACAGCAAAGCTCGGCCTATCGATCCTTTTGGTTTAAAGAGTTTTTAACAAGAGGTATCAGAAAAGTTACCATAGGGATAACTGGCTTGTGGCGGCCAAGCGTTCATATCGACGTCGCTTTTTGATCCTTCGATGTCGGCTCTTCCTATGAGATATATGAGGGATATGAGTTGTGCTCGGCGTGGAGTTGCGCAATACAACCGGTTGCCGTGATACCATAGAACGGAAGAGGATTAGGGTGGGCCTCGCTCCTTACAAAGGAGGAAGTAACAACCCAATACAGTTGTAACTTCAAATTTGTACTGGCGGAAGGGTTTTCCGCCAGGGCGCTGATTGACGCTTAATTCAAATCCCATGCGTGGGCACCGTGAGATTACCTCATGTCCTCATGTCCCTTTCTACTATCTAGCGAAACCACAGCCAAGGGAACGGGCTTGGAATAATTGAGCTTGACTCTAATCTGGCAGTGTAAGGAGACATAAGAGGTGTAGATAAGTGGAGATATTAGATTTCGGTTTAGTATCGACAATGAAATACCACTACTCTTATTGTTTCCTTACTTACTTGATTAAATGGAACGTGTATCATTTCCTAGCCATTATACGGATATATTTATTATATCTTATGGTATTGGGTTTTGATGCAAGCTTCTTGATCAAAGTATCACGAGTTTGTTATATAATCGCAAACAAATTCATTAATGAGGAGTGCATTTATGTATTCTTGATTTAAAAATTTGGTATAACTCCAATTACTCAGGTATGATCCAATTCAAGGACATTGCCAGGTAGGGAGTTTGACTGGGGCGGTACATCTCTCAAATAATAACGGAGGTGTCCCAAGACCAGCTCATTGCGGACAGAAACCACACATAGAGCAAAAGAGCAGCGACAGCAAAAGCTCGGCCTATCGATCCTTTTGGTTTAAAGAGTTTTTTAACAAGAGGTATCAGAAAAGTTACCATAGGGATAACTGGCTTGTGGCGGCCAAGCGTTCATATCGACGTCGCTTTTTGATCCTTCGATGTCGGCTCTTCCTATCATTGTGAAGCAAAATTTACCAAGCGTGGGATTGTTCACCCATGCAAGGGAACGTGAGCTGGGTTTAGACCGTCGTGAGACAGGTTAGTTTTACCCTACTAATGACAAAACGTTGTTGCGACAGCATTCCTGCGTAGTACGAGAGGAACCGCAAGTACGGACCAATGGCACAATAATTGTTCGAGCGAACAGTGGTATGATGCTACGTCCGTTGGATTATGCCTGAACGCCTCTAAGGTCGTATCCGTGCTGGACTGCAATGATAAATAAGGAGCTATTTGCATTGTATGGCTTGTAAACCATTAAAAGTTTGTTATTCATTTAATAGACGACAATGGATGTGATGCCAATGTTACATATAACATAGTAAATTGGGAGAATCTTCGATCACCTGGTGCCGCGCTAGTTATATATTAAAACATTATTTAATACAATGACAAAGCCTTGAATCAATTGTAAACGACTTTTATAACAGGCAAGGTGTTGTAAGTGATTGAACAGCTGCCATAATGCGATCCACTGAAGTTTATCCATTGCTTGATAATTTGATAAAAAATATATTTTTATGAGCATCAAAATTATAAAATAATATATGTATATGTAATATAGATATATATACATAATGTATATAAAAATATTTATAATATAGTGCACATCATATATATTATATATTAAATATATAAGTGTGCATATATAAAGAACGAAAGTTATATACAAAATACTTGTTTAAAATATAAATACAATAGAAATATTGTATTAAAAAGGCCTCAATAATTAAGAAATATATATTATGATAATGATTAAATATATATTTGTAAAATTTATTAATATCTAATAATGCTACAGTTTAAAAATGTTGTATTAAATAATTGCCCGATATTAAAGAACTGTACATTATGATCATGATGAAATATATGTGTGTAAAATATATTAATATTTAATAATAATACAATTTATATATAAAGAAAATGGTAATGGTAGATCAGATACCACAAAGCGATCTACTCCACTAAAGCTAATCATTCGATAAAAATATAATTTTATGAACATCAAAACACAAAGAATATATATATATATATATATGTATGTATCTAAATATTTTAAATATATGTGCATATATATTTAAACATATATAAATGTACGTATTAAGAATAAAAAGTATAAAAAATATACACTAGTCTTAAAACTTTTGCCCGATATTTAAGAAATATATATTATGAGGATGCGATATATTAGAAGAAAATGAAATTGGTTTACTATGGTAAAGTTTATCCTTTGGCTTAAAGATTCGATAAAAATGTAATTTTATGAACATCAAAACACTTAAGATATACAAATATATATAAATATTTAATATATGTGTGCATATATACATTAACGTATAAATAATGAAAAAGTATATGTTATATACTAATTTAAGAAAATGCCCGGCTAAAAAAAAGTTGGTTATAAAATAACTCACTTGTAGCAATAGAATATATCATCGTATTTATGCTCAGAATGAGAAGATAATAAATAATTATTAAATTTTACAAAAATATAATTTCAATAATATTATGTACATGATTGGCCGTCAGCCGTCAGAGGTAGCAAGGGGACCAACATGTAATCTCAGTATTGGCTGGGGCACGTGCCGTCCTTGCTCTTACTGTCGGAAGTGCGACTATACTCTCCACGCGAGGGCGGCTGGAAGCAGACCCCTAGCACGGTCATGTCTCTGCTAGAGGTGCTGACTAATTGTAGTCGGGCGAAGATCGTGAATCTATAAATCACCCCAATCAAGGTGGAACAGCATACGCTGATGGATGCATGGCCGGGGGGTAGCCCGGTCTCTAGTATGCGGACTCTGGATACCTGTCGTCCTCAGTTTCATTTAGACTTTCCATGGTATGCGGGCTATGCCGTGGATGACCTTCCCTTCCCGCCTACTCGTGGGATCTAAACTAATGGATCAAAATTTAAAAATAGAAAAGTCTGATACGTCTTTAAGAGTATCATCTCTGGGCGATGCCTTCACGGCTGACCCCTGCTCCAGCACTGCAGCCAGTGGGCTGCTGGCTTCCACCCCCAATACTACGGGTCTCGACTCTAGTATTCTAGGGGACCCGGATAGGCCACGAACTCCCTTGGACACAGGGTTCGCTAGTGCTGAACTTCCGTCCAGTAGCGGTTCAGTCCGTCAGCAACCCGTCGAGGTATTGTCCTCGGACGAGGAAGCTAACTGCGACCGAATCAGACCTTACGGAAGCAGGCTCTCAGATCCAGTTGCTGCGGCTGGAATCTAAGGACGCCTTTATTAAATTGAAGAGCCGCGAGAAGAAGCTTTTAAAGCTGCACTCGCAAAGGGTTCTAACAGAGAGGAGGCTCTGGCTATCGCCACTGCGCCCCCCGTTAACACCAAGGCTAAACGGACGCGCGCTGACGATACCATCGTCGAGCCCATCAGCTCTTCAAAGAGGTCCAAAAAAGACGTGAAATTGGGCTTCACTTCGGCTGATCCAACCAAACCCTCTCAGCGGAGTAGTTGGCTACATTGAAATCCAGCATTTTAAAGGCGGTGCTGTTGCACTCTTCACCAACGGTTAGTCCAGGTTTCGAGGGCTGTATACCCCGAAATGAGTGGCTGCTTTTGGTGTGCGAGGATAACAGCACTGCCAATTGGGTCAGGGGAGCTGTTGGACACATCAGATCCATCAGCGCCCTTGACGTCAAATTGCTGGAGGAAACGGAGTTCCCCAAGGCTCACCTCATCAGAGGTTACTTTTCCAGTAGTGCTGAGTACACTCCTGCAACCATCCTGGAATTTATTGGACTCCAGAACGCCAGCAGCTTCTCCACGAAGCTGTGGCGGGTGATGCAGCACAGCCTGAACGGCACAACGACTCACCTCGCAATGTTGGTTGACGAGGAGTCATACAGGGCTCTGACGGAGTGCCAAGGGAAGGTGAAGTAGCAACGGCTATTGAGGTAGCCACTGCAGACGGTGTCGGGGAAGTTGTGATCGCCTCCGCATACTTACCGGGTGATGTGGATGATGTACCCCCAGCAGAGGTCCAGCGGCTGGTGGAATTCTGTCGCCGCAACAACAAGCCCCTCGTGATCGGCTGTGATGCCAATGCACATCACACGATCTGGGGGAGCAGCGACATCAATAAACGTGGTGAGTCCCTCTTAGACTACTTATCGTGTTGTCAATTAGATGTAGCTAACATAGGGTGCAAACCCACTTTTATCAATGCTATTAGGGAAGAGGTTTTAGATCTCACCCTAATCAGCACCTCGATAGCAAGTTCGCTTGTTAATTGGCGCGTCACAGACGAAGCCACTTTGTCAGACCATCAGCACATCAGGTTTGACCTCCCTGGCCAAGTCGAAATTCGCCAAAACTCCTTCTGTCCCAAAAAGACAAATTGGGAGCTCTTTAAAGCCTCTGTAGCTTTCAAAGCAGACCTATTGGTCAGCAATCCTAGCTCTATCAGTGAGATAGAACTGGCTGCCAATCTGCTCCAAGATGTGCTTATCTCATCCTTCGAGGACAGCTCAGTCCAGAAGACCCTAAGGGTCAATCGGAAAATTCCGTGGTGGAATGAGGAACTGGCTGTCCTTAGAAGGAGGGTTAGAAGCCTTTTAATAAGGCTAAATCTAACCGTACTAGTTGGGACGTCTATAGGGACGCTCTTACCAACTACAACAAAAGCATTAGACGAGCTAAACGCGATACATGGCGCAGCTACTGTGGTAGCTTAGAATCGTTGCCAGAGGCAGCGAGGCTTCATAAAGTATTGGCCAAAGGGTCGTCTAATGGAACAGGGCTTCTTAAAAGAGCAGATGGCTCTTTCACTCAAGATCGCAGGGAAACACTTGAGCTTCTAATGCAAGCCCACTTCCCGGGTTCTGTGGAGAATCCAGATCTCTCCGGTCGCGATGACGCCACTTTGTCACCGGACTCACGCGGATTCAGCCTATCTGGATCCATCTTCGACCCCGAAAAGGTGAAAAGCTCCTTTCAAAGCCCCAGGGGTGACAAATCTTCCCAGCCCTTATTCAAAACAGCATGGCTCATATTCTTGATCCACTGCCTAAGTCCTATCGGCCGATCAGTCTTATCTCCTTTCTGCTTAAAATGGCGGAAAGGCTTATAGATATGCACATTCGGTGCTCTCTGCAGACATCGACACCTCTGCATCCCACGTGGTTTGCGTACATAGCCGGCAGATCGACGGAGGTCGCTCTCCACAGGTTAGTGGGAAAAATTGAAAGAGCCTTTGTATCCAAGAACATTGCTTTGTGCTCTTTTCTGGATATAGAAGGTGCTTTTGATAATACCGGCTACGGGTCAATCTCTACTGCTCTAGAACGTAGAGGAACTGCCCGTCCTTTGATCCGGTGGATTGAAGCTATGCTCAAACACCGGATTATCACTTCCACCCTGGACCCCACGACTGCGTGCATTAATGCAGTCAAAGGCTGTCCCCAGGAGGGGTTCTATCCCCCTACTCTGGTCCTTAGTAGTTGACGAACTACTAGTCTTACTCTCCGAGCAGGGCGTTGAAGCTATCGGCTATGCTGACGACCTGGCTCTAATAGTGACCGGGAACTATACCAGCACCGTGACAGAGTTGATGCAATCAGCTCTGAACACAGGGTAAGTAGATGTTGGTCTTAGCATCAATCCACAAAAAGCTATTATAGTTCCTTTCACTAGGCGCTATTCCGTTGACATTGGTCAACTTTATATCAGCGGCTCCCCTGTGGGGCTATCCAACGAAGTCAAATATCTAGGGGTGACCCTCGATAAAAGACTACATTGGAACTCTCACCTCAGCAACACCCTCACAAAGGCGACCCATGCCATGTGGGCCTGCAGGAGATTCTTTGGGAAAATCTGGGGTCTAAGATCCTGCACCATCCGGTGGCTTTTTGCCATGATGGTCAGACCGATCGTCACCTATGCTGCTATTGTGTGGTGGCCAAAGGTTACGCAGGTCACTGCCATCAGCAATGCAATAAATTGCACAGGCTGCTGTGCCTCTCACTGACAGGTGCACTTCGTACCTGTCCCACCGCAGCAATGGAATCGATACTGAATCTGACTCCGCTGCACATCCAAATTAAAGAAGTCGCTGCTTTGAGCCTTCTTAGAATCAAGCTCCAATCAGGGCTTCTAGCTACCGAATCAGGACATGCTAGCCTGATCAAAGACATTCCTGGCATAGATATCTGCACTAGATCAGATACTATGACTAAGGAACTTTTCTTTGGTGCTAAATTCAGAACCCTCATCCCGGACCGGAAGGACTGGGACACTGGCAACCCTATCAGCGACCCCTGCGGTATTCACTGGTATACCGACGGGTCAAAACTGATCAGGGCGTTGGAGTTGGAATCTTTGGACCCAACTCTAAAACCTCAATTGCTATGGGCAAATGGCCCCACAGTCTTCCAATCTGAGGTTCATACCATCGAGTTCTGCTGCCGTCTGATCCTAGAGAAGGGATTAGAGGAGCGAACATCTATATCTTCTCTGACAGTCAAGCCGCCATCTTAGCCCTCTCCTCCAAAAGAGTAAGCTCTCGACTGGTGGTCGATTGCTGGAACTGCCTCCAGAGACTGTCTCTTACTAACAACGTCACCCTTCAATGGGTACCTGGACACTCTGGTATCCAGGGCAATGAGCTGGCGGACGAACTTGGTAGGGCCGGTTCGTCAGCCACTTTTCCGGCCCTGGCCCTTCTGTAGCATGGGTTGGTCAACCATCTCAGCTATTGTTACAAACCTGGGCTGTCAGGTTGACTGATCGCTACTGGTAGGTCCAACCAGGGATGCGGCAAGCCAAGGAGCTTATTAATCCCGTGGTTGACCGGAAAACCAGCTTCCTTTCCAGGAGGGATCTTCACCTCCTCGTTGGCTTTCTTAGTGGCCATCATACGGTGAACTATCACCTCACCAAAATGCGTCTGTCTTCGGGTGCTGAGTGCAGACTTTGCAAAGAGGACGACGAGACAACCAAACACATTCTTTGCGACTGTCCAGCCTTGGTGTGGACTAGGAAGAAACATCTGCACGTGGATACCGCAGGTCCCGAGCATATTGTGCGTTCCTCGACAAAAGATCTGCTCTTCTTCATTAGGAAGCAGAGCAACTTTTGTCTAGCTGGGAAACCTATAGGCAAAAAGACCTCCATGGTCGCAGTGCCTCGCACCTTCTCTGTTGGGAGACTCCCTTTTCAAATAATAATAATAATAATAATAATGTACATGATTGGCTTACTATGTATGTTACATAATATCGATATATACAAAAAATTAAATATTTGGGAAATTGAACAAATTTAGTTATGCAATATCTAAATGTGCAGTGTTAAGAAAATAATTGAAAAAGTAAAGTTTAACAGTGCGTTACTTACTGAACAAATTTGGTAAAGCGGTGTGTTATGATGGTTTACTGAACATAGAAAGTTTAGCAGTGTGATATATGGTTTAGTGAAAAAGTAATGTTTGGCGATATGTTATGTGCTTTTTGAACAAATACAGTTTAGCAGTGCGTTATGTATTGAACAAATTTGGCATAGCGGTATGATATGATGGTTTACTAAACATAGAAAGTTTAGCAGTGTGATATATGGTTTAGTGAACAAGTAATGTTTAGCGGTATGTTATGTGGTTTATTGAACAAATAAAGTTTAGCAGTGCGTTATGTATTGAACAAAATTGGTATAGCGGTGTGTTAAGATGGTTTAGTAAACATAGAAAGTTTAGCAGTGTGATATATGGTTTAGTGAACAAATAATGTTTAGCGGTATGTTATGTGCTTTATTGAACAAATACAGTTTAGCAGTGCGTTATGTATTGAACAAATTTGGTATAGCAACGTGTTTTGATGTTTATTAAACAAATACAGTTTAGCAGTGTGATATTTGGTTTATTCAACAAATTCAGTATAGCAGTCTGTTATGTGATCCAGTAAACCCAAAAAGTTGTAGGTGGTAATACCAAAGAAAATGTTGATTTTGTAAAAACGTGTCACAAAACCTATATAGGGAGTGGTGTCGCGCAAGGCATTTCATATGAAAAATTTTTATATGAAAAAATTACATGATAGTTGAGTGTTGCGTTACCGGCATAATCAATATAATATATAAATGGCATAAATAATGAAGTTTAGTGGTGTATTATTAAATTAATGGACCAAAAAAAATTTATAGTGGGTAACACCAAGGAAAATGTTGTTTTGTAAAAAACGTGTCACAAACCCTATATAGGGGAGTGGTGTCTCAGCTAGGCATGCCATATGAAAAATTTTTATATGAAAAAATCATATGTCAGTGGAGTGTTGCCTTGATAGCACAAGCAATATAATATATAAATGGAATAAATAATGAACTTAAGTGGTGTATTATTAAATTAATGGACCCAAAAAAAAATGTATGGAGGTTGACACCAAGGAAAATGTTGATTTTGTAAAAAACGTGTCACAAAACCTATATTGGGGAGTGGTGTCGCGCAAGGCATGTCATATGAAAAATTTTTATGTGAAAAAAAATCATATGACAGTGGAGTATTGCCTTGCTGGCACAAGCAATATAATATATAAATGGCATAAATAATGAAGTTAAGTGGTGTATTATTAAATTAATGGACCCAAGGTAATCGGTAGATGGTAGTACCAAAGAAAACAAGAGAATTGTAGAACACGTGGCACAAAACCTATACAAGATGAGCATGTGTTGTATGATAGGATGCATACAATTTATTGAATAAATTAATCGTTATTTGTCGTCTTCAGAACGTCTTCGCTGCGATTAATGTAATATATTAGATAACAAAGGGAATTAGCCAATAATACTTAATAGATTTCCTGTTATCATTGTGTCAATTCTATTGGTACCATCCTTAAGGGCTAAGTCAGTTTTAGGTAAATAGTAGCAAAATGTACGATGTTGTTTGTCTTTCAAGTGGAATATACCATATGTTAGAATGCATAATTCGATACAAGATGGTCGTTATTGCTATTACCGTATTACCTATGGAGTTCTTATGTATAATTAAATACTTGTATTTTTTATATATTCCTCCTATTTAAAAACCTGCATTAGTGCTCTTCATCGATTGTTATTGGGGCCGGTACAATTACTTTGAACAAATTAGAGTGCTTAAAGCAGGCTTCAAATGCCTGAATATTCTGTGCATGGGATAATGAAATAAGACCTCTGTTCTGCTTTCATTGGTTTTCAGATCAAGAGGTAATGATTAATAGAAGCAGTTTGGGGGCATTAGTATTACGACGCGAGAGGTGAAATTCTTGGACCGTCGTAAGATTAACTTAAGCGAAAGTATTTGCCAAAGATGTTTTCATTAATCAAGAACGAAAGTTAGAGGTTCGAAGGCGATCAGATACCGCCCTAGTTCTAACCATAAACGATGCCAGCTAGCAATTGGGTGTAACTACTTTTATGGCTCTCTCAGTCGCTTCCCGGGAAACCAAAGCTTTTGGGCTCGGGAAGTATGGTTGCAAAGCTGAAACTTAAAGGAATTGACGGAAGGGCACCACCAGGAGCGGCTTAATTTGACTCAACACGGGAAAACTTACCAGGTCCGAACATAAGTGTTTAAGACAGATTGATAGCTCTTTCTCGAATCTATGGGTGGTGGTGCATGGCCGTTCTTAGTGCGTGGAGTGATTTGTCTGATTAATTCCGATAACGAATTAAATAGATATCTTCAGGATTATGGTGTTGAAGCTTATATAGCCTTCATTCATGGTGGCAGTAAAATGTTTATTGTGTTTGAATGTGTTTATATAAGTGGAGCCGTACCTGTTGGTTTGTCCCATTATAAGGACACTAGCTTCTTAAATGGACAAATTGCGTCTAGCAATAATGAGATTGAGCAATAACAGGTCTGTGATGCCCTTAGATGTCCTGGGCTGCACGCGCGCTACAATTAAAGTATCAACGTGTATTTCCTAGACCGAGAGTTCCGGGTAAACCGCTGAACCACTTTCATGCTTGGGATTGTGAACTGAAACTGTTCACATGAACTTGGAATTCCCAGTAAGTGTGAGTCATTAACTCGCATTGATTACGTCCCTGCCCTTTGTACACACCGCCCGTCGCTACTACCGATTGAATTATTTAGTGAGGTCTCCGGACGTGATCACTGTGACGCCTTGTGTGTTGCGGTTGTTTCGCAAAAGTTGACCGAACTTGATTATTTAGAGGAAGTAAAAGTCGTAATAAGGTTTCCGTAGGTGAACCTGCGGAAGGATCATTATTGTATAATGAATCTAACCGTTAAAAAAATTAAATTTTATATTATTTCAATGTGTAAAATGATATTCATTGTAAGTATTTAAAATTTAATAAAAACAAATGATATATAAATATATTGCGTGTATATGTACCATAATATAAATGCGTTGCCATATTCCAATGCACATACATTTGGGAATAGCAGACAACTTGGAGATACCTCTATAGTTTTGAACGTTGGATTTATTTCCTATTTTCAAGAGAGGAATAATGTAAGACTCATTCCAAAGATTAGGGAAAGAGCACAACTCTGCAGACAATTCAAATAATTTTAAAAGTGGTTTACAAAGTCCCTCTGCACAGAACCTAAGCATGCAACTTGGAACACCGTCAGGGCCAGGAGAAAAAACTGGTTTACATGACTTAAGTTCACGTAAGAGTAAACTTTCAGAAAGTAAGGGACCAAAAATGCAATTCGCTTGGTTTACTTGATACGGATAAGACTGGGCCTCTATAAAAAGTTGATGTGGAATAGGTCGTTTGAAAAAATCAGCAAACAGATCGGCAATGCCACGATCATTAAAAGCTGTCTTTTTATCATAAAATAATGTTGTTGGAAGTGTTGACGTCTTTCGCTTCGAATTAACGAAGTCATAGAAGCGTTTCGGGTCACGCTGAAACGTAAGTCTGCACTTTCTCAAATAATCCTTGTAGCAAAGATTATTTAGCGTGGAGAAATCGGAACGAGCAACAGTGTACCGGGAAAAATATAAAAGAGAGCCAGTTTCCTTATATTTTTATAAAGCTTTGATTTTTTATTCTTTAACTTTGTTAGTTTTTTGGTAAACAATAACGGTCTATTAGACAATTGTGGAGTACCAGAGGGAACACAGAGAGTTTAATGTAGAATAAAAAATTTCAACTGCCTTGTCCAGGTCAATACACGAAGAAAGTTGGGACCAGTCAGTACGTGAAAGAAGCAAAGAAAGTTTTTTTAAAATCGGTCTTCCGAAAACAACGAACTCGCTTCTCCGGTAAAACACCTGCAACCGAAACACTTGCTGGTAAGTCAATCAACACCTCCAGAGTAGGGTGGTGAGGATTCACGTGAGGAAATAGGATTTGATCTGGACACCGTGCAGGTATTGGGACCCAAAACAAAAATCAGATCAAGATTTTTACCTAGACAATTTTACCGAGACAAAGTTATATCAAAAAGGTTATCAACATAGACATGAGTTGACGAAGGATTCAATACGTTGGACTCACATGACGAAAGCCACGAAATTCCAGAAATATTAAAATCTCCAAGAACTATTAAGAAATCACGATCAGAAAGGATTTCAGAAATACTATTAATTACAGAAAAATGGGATAAATACAGAGAGTTATCTGAGACAGGAGGTATATATGAGCAGGTGATAAAGATACTAAAACTACAATAAATTAGTTTTACAGCTACAAATTCAATATCTAAATCACTACCTAAATCTACGTGCTCAGAAGAGATATCAGCATCGACAGCAATAAGTACACCACCATCACGACGCTGCATGCAATCACGTCTATAGACAGAAAATTTGTTAGTAAAGATTTCAGTATTCAGAATATCATGCCTTAACCAAGCAGGTCCCGAGCATATTGTGCGTTCCTCGACAAAAGATCTGCTCTGCTTCATTAGGGAAGCAGAGCAACTTTTGTCTAGCTAGGGAGAGCCTATAGGCACAAAAGACCTCCATGGTCGCAGTGCCTCGCACCTTCTCTGTTGGGAGACTCCCTTTTTCAAATAATAATAATAATGTACATGATTGGCTTACTATGTATGTTACATAATATCGATATATACAAAAAATTAAATATTTGGGAAATTGAACAAATTTAGTTATGCAATATCTAAATGTGCAGTGTTAAGAAAATAATTGAAAAAGTAGAGTTTAACAGTGCGTTACTTACTGAACAAATTTGGTAAAGCGGTGTGTTATGATGGTTTACTGAACATAGAAAGTTTAGCAGTGTGATATATGGTTTAGTGAAAAAGTAATGTTTGGCGATATGTTATGTGCTTTTTGAACAAATACAGTTTAGCAGTGCGTTATGTATTGAACAAATTTGGCATAGCGGTATGATATGATGGTTTACTAAACATAGAAAGTTTAGCAGTGTGATATATGGTTTAGTGAACAAGTAATGTTTAGCGGTATGTTATGTGGTTTATTGAACAAATAAAGTTTAGCAGTGCGTTATGTATTGAACAAAATTGGTATAGCGGTGTGTTAAGATGGTTTAGTAAACATAGAAAGTTTAGCAGTGTGATATATGGTTTAGTGAACAAATAATGTTTAGCGGTATGTTATGTGCTTTATTGAACAAATACAGTTTAGCAGTGCGTTATGTATTGAACAAATTTGGTATAGCAACGTGTTTTGATGTTTATTAAACAAATACAGTTTAGCAGTGTGATATTTGGTTTATTCAACAAATTCAGTATAGCAGTCTGTTATGTGATCCATTAAACCCAAAAAAGTTGTAGGTGGTAATACCAAAGAAAATGTTGATTTTGTAAAAAACGTGTCACAAAACCTATATAGGGGAGTGGTGTCGCGCAAAGCATTTCATATGAAAAATTTTTATATGAAAAAAATTACATGATAGTTGAGTGTTGCGTTACCGGCATAATCAATATAATATATAAATGGCATAAATAATGAAGTTTAGTGGTGTATTATTAAATTAATGGACCAAAAAAAATTTATAGTGGGTAACACCAAGGAAAATGTTGTTTTTGTAAAAAACGTGTCACAAACCCTATATAGGGGAGTGGTGTCTCGCTAGGCATGCCATATGAAAAATTTTTATATGAAAAAAATCATATGTCAGTGGAGTGTTGCCTTGATGGCACAAGCAATATAATATATAAATGGAATAAATAATGAACTTAAGTGGTGTATTATTAAATTAATGGACCCAAAAAAATGTATGGAGGTTGACACCAAGGAAAATGTTGATTTTGTAAAAAACGTGTCACAAAACCTATATTGGGGAGTGGTGTCGCGCAAGGCATGTCATATGAAAAATTTTTATGTGAAAAAAATCATATGACAGTGGAGTATTGCCTTGCTGGCACAAGCAATATAATATATAAATGGCATAAATAATGAAGTTAAGTGGTGTATTATTAAATTAATGGACCCAAGGTAATCGGTAGATGGTAGTACCAAAGAAAACAAGAGAATTGTAGAACACGTGGCACAAAACCTATACAAGATGAACATGTGTTGTATGATAGGATGCATACAATTTATTGAATAAATTAATCGTTATTTGTCGTCTTCAGAACGTCTTCGCTGCGATTAATGTAATATATTAGATAACAAAGGGAATTAGCCAATAATACTTAATAGATTTCCCGTTATCATTGTGTCAATTCTATTGGTACCATCCTTAAGGGCTAAGTCAGTTTTAGGTAAATAGTAGCAAAATGTACGATGTTGTTTGTCTTTCAAGTGGAATATACCATATGTTAGAATGCATAATTCGATACAAGATGGTCGTTATTGCTATTACCGTATTACCTATGGAGTTCTTATGTATAATTAAATACTTGTATTTTTTTATATATTCCTCCTATTTAAAAACCTGCATTAGTGCTCTTCATCGATTGTTATTGGGGGCCGGTACAATTACTTTGAACAAATTAGAGTGCTTAAAGCAGGCTTCAAATGCCTGAATATTCTGTGCATGGGATAATGAAATAAGACCTCTGTTCTGCTTTCATTGGTTTTCAGATCAAGAGGTAATGATTAATAGAAGCAGTTTGGGGGCATTAGTATTACGACGCGAGAGGTGAAATTCTTGGACCGTCGTAAGATTAACTTAAGCGAAAGTATTTGCCAAAGATGTTTTCATTAATCAAGAACGAAAGTTAGAGGTTCGAAGGCGATCAGATACCGCCCTAGTTCTAACCATAAACGATGCCAGCTAGCAATTGGGTGTAACTACTTTTATGGCTCTCTCAGTCGCTTCCCGGGAAACCAAAGCTTTTGGGCTCCGGGGGAAGTATGGTTGCAAAGCTGAAACTTAAAGGAATTGACGGAAGGGCACCACCAGGAGCGGCTTAATTTGACTCAACACGGGAAAACTTACCAGGTCCGAACATAAGTGTTTAAGACAGATTGATAGCTCTTTCTCGAATCTATGGGTGGTGGTGCATGGCCGTTCTTAGTGCGTGGAGTGATTTGTCTGATTAATTCCGATAACGAATTAAATAGATATCTTCAGGATTATGGTGTTGAAGCTTATATAGCCTTCATTCATGGTGGCAGTAAAATGTTTATTGTGTTTGAATGTGTTTATATAAGTGGAGCCGTACCTGTTGGTTTGTCCCATTATAAGGACACTAGCTTCTTAAATGGACAAATTGCGTCTAGCAATAATGAGATTGAGCAATAACAGGTCTGTGATGCCCTTAGATGTCCTGGGCTGCACGCGCTACAATTAAAGTATCAACGTGTATTTCCTAGACCGAGAGTTCCGGGTAAACCGCTGAACCACTTTCATGCTTGGGATTGTGAACTGAAACTGTTCACATGAACTTGGAATTCCCAGTAAGTGTGAGTCATTAACTCGCATTGATTACGTCCCTGCCCTTTGTACACACCGCCCGTCGCTACTACCGATTGAATTATTTAGTGAGGTCTCCGGACGTGATCACTGTGACGCCTTGTGTGTTGCGGTTGTTTCGCAAAAGTTGACCGAACTTGATTATTTAGAGGAAGTAAAAGTCGTAATAAGGTTTCCGTAGGTGAACCTGCGGAAGGATCATTATTGTATAATGAATCTAACCGTTAAAAAAATTAAATTTTATATTATTTCAATGTGTAAAATGATATTCATTGTAAGTATTTAAAATTTAATAAAAACAAATGATATATAAATATATTGCGTGTATATGTACCATAATATAAATGCGTTGCCATATTCCAATGCACATACATTTGGGAATAGCAGACAACTTGGAGATACCTCTATAGTTTTGAACGTTGGATTTATTTCCTATTTTCAAGAGAGGAATAATGTAAGACTCTTTCCAAAGATTAGGAAAGAGCACAACTCTGCAGACAATTCAAATAATTTTAAAAGTGGTTTACAAAGTCCCTCTGCACAGAACCTAAGCATGCAACTTGGAACACCGTCAGGGCCAGGAGAAAAAACTGGTTTACATGACTTAAGTTCACGTAAGAGTAAACTTTCAGAAAGTAAGGGACCACAAATGCAATTCGCTTGGTTTACTTGATACGGATAAGACTGGGCTCTATAAAAAGTTGATGTGGAATAGGTCGTTTGAAAAAAATCAGCAAACAGATCGGCAATGCCACGATCATTAAAAGCTGTCTTTTTATCATAAAATAATGTTGTTGGAAGTGTTGACGTCTTTCGCTTCGAATTAACGAAGTCATAGAAGCGTTTCGGGTCACGCTGAAACGTAAGTCTGCACTTTCTCAAATAATCCTTGTAGCAAAGATTATTTAGCGTGGAGAAATCGGAACGAGCAACAGTGTAACGAGAAAAATATAAAAGAGAGCCAGTTTTCTTATATTTTTTATAAAGCTTTGATTTTTTATTCTTTAACTTTGTTAGTTTTTTGGTAAACAATAACGGTCTATTAGACAATTGTGGAGTACCAGAGGGAACACAGAGAGTTTAATGTAGAATAAAAAATTTCAACTGCCTTGTCCAGGTCAATACACGAAGAAAGTTGGGACCAGTCAGTACGTGAAAGAAGCAAAGAAAGTTTTTTAAAATCGGTCTTCCGAAAACAACGAACTCGCTTCTCCGGTAAAACACCTGCAACCGAAACACTTGCTGGTAAGTCAATCAACACCTCCAGAGTTGGGTGGTGAGGATTCACGTGAGGAAATAGGATTTGATCTGGACACCGTGCAGGTATTGGGATCCAAAACAAAAATCAGATCAAGATTTTTACCTAGACAATTTTACCGAGACAAAGTTATATCAAAAAGGTTATCAACATAGACATGAGTTGACGAAGGATTCAATACGTTGGACTCACATGACGAAAGCCACGAAATTCCAGAAATATTAAAATCTCCAAGAACTATTAAGAAATCACGATCAGAAAGGATTTCAGAAATACTATTAATTACAGAAAAATGGGATAAATACAGAGAGTTATCTGAGACAGGAGGTATATATGAGCAGGTGATAAAGATACTAAAACTACAATAAATTAGTTTTACAGCTACAAATTCAATATCTAAATCACTACCTAAATCTACGTGCTCAGAAGAGATATCAGCATCGACAGCAATAAGTACACCACCATCACGACGCTGCATGCAATCACGTCTATAGACAGAAAATTTGTTAGTAAAGATTTCAGTATTCAGAATATCATGCCTTAACCAAGTTTCAGTGAAGGCAATGACATAAAAAGGAAAATTTAAACTATCTAAATAAACATTATTAAGTTTACTACAAAGGCCTCTTACATTTTGATAGCCAAGCAGGAGAGAAGTTAGTTTTTTGAGCTATCAGATGGAGTTTGAGGCTTAGAGGAATTAGTGGTAACATTTGGAAGTAAAATCGGTGGCCGATTTTTCTTTTTATTTACATACTCTTTAATAATTAAGTATTCCGGCCAGAAGTCTTTTGAGCAAACTTTACTAAAATGCTCGGCAGGAACACTTATTTCGAATGATGCGATTTCCCGTTCATATGAGAAGTTAAATTTTTCCACCTTTAATGATGCTTGAATTTTTGACCGAATAAAGGTCCTCATGTCGTCAGATGACGTATTATGGGCAAGCCTAGAAACAAAAATTTGTTTCATAGGTGGGACACCTACTATAGTGTTCTGAGCAACTGTAGCAGAAGTCGAGATAGGAGCATCTGTACTAGCTGGTAGAACGTTAGGTACAGCAGAAGGTTGATCATGTTGAGTCTCTGCAACATTAACAACTACTGCAGGTACCGAGACAAATGACATCCATGGGAACAATGTTATTGTTGGCAATCATTGACGCTGACGAGTGTAGCGGGGTGGAAGACGTAAATGACATTAGATTATTCGGAACAGACGAGTTGTTGACCAGCTCAGGGACATCAAGTTCGTTAGGGCCAATGGACAAACGAGTATTAGCTTTTTTACGCTTTGGAGACTCGGTTAAAAGCTTCATGCCCTTAAACCCAGAGTCCAAAGTTGCGAAACTATCCGCAAGTTTTTTGAAACCTGCGAATAGATCACCAAAGCCTTGCTTCGTCTGACGTATGAATCCCGCAACATCCCTTTCAACATCCCTGCATGACTCACATGTCCATCTTAAACCAGATTTTGAGACAATTAGGTCGACTATATGGGCGGTGAAGCCAGCACATTTTTCATGTGAAACATTGTCACAGAGCCAGCAGCAAACGAAACCCATTTTTGCGCATGCTGGTATACGGCATTTTTTATTATAGCGGACAAACATACTGCTGGTTTTAGAGTAAATAAAAATTAAATGAAACCAAAAATTTAAATAAGAATAAAATTTGTGTTACTAACAGGTTATTAGTACGCTGATATCTACTTACAGAAAAACAGCAAGCACAAAATCACAATTACGGGCGCTTCGAAAGCAGAGAAAAGAATAGCCAAAACGGCCAACAACAAAACACAGCACAAAGAGCGCGAGAGCGGAAAGTGCCCGAGATCGGAAAGAGCGCGATATGTAATGATATACCAACAATGTGCTGTAGCAGTTCAAAACAAAACACAAATTTACTTTAATTAATTTTAGAGTGCTGCTTGGACTACATATGACTGAGGGTTGTAAGACTATGCTAAAAAAGTTGTTTAAAATTTTTCGAAATTTTATGCATATTGTATATTATTGGATAATATAAATTTGAATGTAAAAATTCTTATTTAAAATATTCATATTATTTTGTAAGAGAAATTTGAAGAATTATATATTCTTTATTCAATTCAAATAGTACTGAGGAACGTCTAGCATAAAATATGTGATTTTTAAATAAATAAATGAATAAACAAAAATTTGTGTGAATAATAAAGACCTTCAAACTAAAAATATAGTACATTTCATATTGTTAAAATAAAGAACATTTTTATTTAAACATATATTGTATAATTTTACAACCTCAACTCATATGGGACTACCCCCTGAATTTAAGCATATTAATTAGGGGAGGAAAAGAAACTAACAAGGATTTTCTTAGTAGCGGCGAGAGAAAAGAAATCAGTTCAGCACTAAGTCACTTTGTCTATATGACAAATGTGAGATGCAGTGTATGGATCGTCAATATTCTAGTATGAGAAATTAACGATTTAAGTCCTTCTTAAATGAGGTCATTTACCCATAGAGGGCGCAAGGCCCGTATAACGTTAATGATTATTAGATGATGTTTCCAAAGAGTCGTGTTGCTTGATAGTGCAGCACTAAGTGGGTGGTAAACTCCATCTAAAACTAAATATAACCATGAGACCGATAGTAAACAAGTACCGTGAGGGAAAGTTGAAAAGAACTCTGAATAGAGAGTTAAATAGTACGTGAAACTGCTTAGAGGTTAAGCCCGATGAACTTGAATATCCGTTATGGAAAATTCATCATTAGAGTTGTAATATTTAATCAATATTATAATAATAGTGTGCATTTTTTCCATATAAGGACATTGTAATCTATTGCATTTTAACATAAAATAAATGTCATAAATTTGATAAAGTGCTGATAGATTTATATGAATACAGTGCGTTAATTTTTCGGAATTATATAATGGCATGATTATCATTGATTATAGTGTTTATTATAAGCATTTGTATGATTAACAATGCGAAAGATTCAGGATACCTTCGGGACCCGTCTTGAAACATGGACCAAGGAGTCTAACATATGTGCAAGTTATTGGGATAAAAACCCAATAGCGTAATTAACTTGACTATTAATGGGATTAGTTTTTTAACTATTTATAGTTATTTAAAGCAATCCCGGGGCGTTCTATATAGTTATGTATAATGGTATTTATATTATTTATGCCTCTAACTGGAACGAACATTGAGCATATATGCTGTGACCCGAAAGATGGTGAACTATACTTGTACAGGTTGAAGTCAGGGGAAACCATGATGGAAGACCGAAACAGTTCTGACGTGCAAATTGATTGTCAGAATTGAGTATAGGGGCGAAAGACCAATCGAACCATCTAGTAGCTGGTTCCTTCCGAAGTTTCCCCTCAGGATAGTTGGTGCATTTAACTGTTGTATAAAATAATCTTATCTGGTAAAGCGAATGATTAGAGGCCTTAGGGTCGAAACGATCTTAACCTATTCTCAAACTTTAAATGGGTAAGAACCTTAACTTTCTTGATATGAAGTTTAAGGTTATGATATAATGTGCTCAGTGGGACACTTTTGGTAAGCAGAACTGGCGCTGTGAATTTTGAAACTTTAGTGAGTAGGAAGGTACAATGATGTGCATAGAAGTGTTTGGCGTAAGCCTGCATGGAGCCGTCATTGGTACAGATCTTGGTGGTAGTAGCAAATAATCGAATGAGACCTTGGAGGACTGAAGTGGAGAAGGATTTCGTGTGAGCAGTGGTTAATCACGAGTTAATCGGTCCTAAGTTCAAGGCGAAAGCCGAAAATTTTCACGTAAAAAGCTGTCATATATATAAATATTGTGTGTATCAACTTGCATAATTTTGAACGAAAGGGAAGACGGTTCCAATTTCGTAACCTGTTGAGTATCCGTTTGTTATTAACTATGGGCCTCGGGCTCATCCTGGCAACAGGAACGACCATAAAGAAGCCGTCGAGAGGTATCGGAAGAGTTTTCTTTTCTGTTTTATAGCCGTACTACCATGGAAGTCTTTCGCAGAGAGATATGGTAGATGGGCTAGAAGAGCATGTCATATACTGTTGTGTCGATATTTTCTCCTCGGACTTTGAAAATTTATGGTGGGGACACGCAAACTTCTCAACAGGCCGTACCAATATCCGCAGCTGGTCTCCCAGGTGAAGAGTCTCTAGTCGATAGAATAATGTAGGTAAGGGAAGTCGGCAAATTAGATCCGTAACTTCGGGATAAGGATTGGCTCTGAAGATTGAGATAGTCGGGCTTGATTTGGAAACAATAACATGGTTTATGTGCTCGTTCTGGGTAAATAGAGTTTCTAACATTTATGGTAGTTTCTTGTTCCCCGGATAGTTTAGTTACGTAGCCAATTGTGGAACTTTCTTGGTAAAATTTTTAAGAATACTAACTGGGCAACCAGTTAGTTCTTTTAAATTAGAACGATTATCAATTAACGATCAATTCAGAACTGGCACAGACTTGGGGAATCCGACTGTCTAATTAATACAAAGCATTGTGATGGCCCTAGCGGGTGTTGACACAATGTGATTTCTTCCCAGTGCTCTGAATGTCAAAGTGAAGAAATTCAAGTAAGCACTGGTACGGTCGGTCGTAAGGAGATGGTTAGATCTTCCTATGGATGTGTCAGTTGCATTCTTCCACGCCCCTAGAATGCTGGGGGTCTCGGTGTATCCTCAGTTCGATGGTCGAAGGGCCCGGGATAGATGCCAGGCAAAAGAAGCTGCACTGTTTACACGCCATGAGATCGATTCGTACTGGGCAAACAGATTGCACAATTCTGTTGATGGTAGCGGTCTCCGTGAAGCAGGTCGTTATGCTCAACAACACGGATGGGTAGTCGACCCCACACGTTTATTAACCGGTAAAGCTTATGTGAATGGGATCAAACTGCGGATAAATGCCCTACCAATGAGGTCTCGGACCACGAGGGGAAGGCACGAATTGGAGAGGCAGTGTCGTGCAGGATGTGATGCTCCCGAAACACTAAACCACATTCTGCAGAAATGTCATCGTACGCATGGGAGGCGGGTGGCTAGACACAACAGTGTGGCTTCTTATCTTATGCAGGGGCTTGAGTTACGGGGTTATACTGTCATTGCTGAACCAAGTCTGCAGGGAGAGAGCAGGATATATAAGCCGGACCTGGTGGCCTTCCGACCAGATCACACTTTAGTGATCGACGCGCAGGTTGTGACAGATCTATGACAGACAGGACTTACAAACTACATTGATAAGGGATTATCAGGCACATGAGGATATTAGAACCGTTTCTGCCACTCTAAACTGGAGGGGCATCTGGAGCTATCAGTCCGTAACAAGACTGAGAGCACTCGGTGTCCTAAGCGCTCCTGACAGCAATGTTATCAGTACCAGGGTAGTAGTTGGTGGAGTTTGCGGATTCAAAACATTTATGTTCCATACTGGATACCACCGTACAGTAAGCTAACATTTAATATAATACTTTCCTTATACTAGTCTGCTACCTAGGCCAACATCTTAAAGGTACAAAGAAAAGGGAAAATAGCCATGCGCTGCGTCATATTTGATTGGCGTCAATGTGTGGGCAAAAGATCATTTCCTACAGTAAAAAATAGCCCAATGCCTCGTCATCTAATTAGTGACGCGCATGAATGGATTAACGAGATTCCTACTGTCCCTATCTACTCAGTCAGAGTTTTGCTGCCGTCGTGTGCAGACGTTTTTCTTTCGTGCGCGCACGCCGCTGTGTTATTCTCGTTTCTTATCAGTAAAGTTCCGTTATCTACGCGCATTGCGCTTTGTTTCGCTCTTTCGCGCTCATTTAGTGACGAATTTTAGAAACATTTAGCCGTGAATACGGTAAATTTTGTGGTTGATACTTTGCACGTGTGCAAGCAGCTTAACTTTTGTTGGTTGAAAAAAGCTCTTAAAAAAGCTGAGTGAACACGTGGTTGGCGAAAGCTTGCTTTTGTGTGTGTGACCTAGCTAGTATCGTTTCAAAAGCTGATTGATTTTGGTGTGTGACCTATCTAGCATAGTTTCCTTTGGATTGTGTCCTCGCTAACACTCGAACTATAAAAGCGTTTAGTGCATATTTGTTCCGGTAGGGGAGCTATGTCTTCCATTCGGAGCAGTGTTGCGGGTGGCGCTAGTGACTCCAGTGATGCAGGAGGCCGAAACAGGAGTCATAGATGCCGGCGTGGACGCGGCAAATCTAAGATGCGCTCACCCACAACAGTGAGCAGTGACGAGGCGACGTCGGCGAAACGGCCTTCCGCTTCATTTGTCGATGTAAATGTTGATGCAGCTGGCACTACTGGAGCCTTTTTGCTGCCACTGGTGGCACTGGAGCCGCTGCAGACACTGGACCCATTGGAGCCACCGGAGCCACGGGATCCACTGGATCTCCGGTCTCCAGCTGGCATGTCCGCCGCCGCCCGACTTGGAGGTGCTACCCACAGCGCCGGTCCCAAGAGGAATGCTGCGTCAGTGATAGTGGAAAGTGGCTCGTATTCCATATTATCGGCACTTGCGTGCTTCAACGAAGTCTTGCGCAATGCAGTACTGCGAGATGGAATTATGTTGGAGGTCGCACGCGCTGTGCTGGAAGCTGCGGCCAATGTAAAGGAGCTAGCAACAGCTCTTACGCTCAAGAATGCGGTGCTGGAGGAAAAGCTTGCGATGCCCCGTCCTACAGCTGCACAGTTCGTTGCGCCGGAAAGTGCCTACGCTGCCACCCATCCAGCCGTCCCCTTCGCTAGCCCCATTGCAGCGCCCAGGAGTGCTCCTGCTGCTCGGAGACCCGTTGAAACGTGGTCGGCAGTAGTGACGAGTCGGGACCCAAAGGTTTCGGGTAAGGAGATCGCCGATAAGGTGATGAGCCAAGTTGCTCCGGCCCTAAGTGTGCGAGTTCACGAGGTGCGTGTGCTGAAGCGAGGCGGTGCCGTTATCCGCACCCCTTCCGTTAACGAGATGGCAAAGATCGTTGCGAACAAAAAATTCAACTAGGTTGGCCTTGATGTTGAGCAGAACCGAGGAATCCGGTCGAGAATCACGGTGTTTGACGTTGACACTGCCATACTCCCGGAGGTTTTCATAGAGGATGAAAAGGCGCAAGCAGTGCTTGATAAGACCGGCCGGATCTACATCAAGTGATTCTCTTTCCGCTGTAGGTCGTTCGTTCGTACGTATGCGTGTCATCGCTGCGTTGGATTCGACCATAAGGTTTCCCAATGCCGTTTGAAGAGCGAAGTATGCCGCCAGTGCGGGCAGACAGGTCATGTAGATGCGAAATGCACAAACCCGGTGGACTGCCGAAACTGTCATTTCAAGGAGCTCCCCTTTTGGGCACTATATGCTGTCGGAGACGTGCCCAATATACGGCGCTGTCTTAGCGAGGGTGCAAGCTAGACATTAAAATGTTTAGCTTCATCCAAGCTAATTGTGGTTGAGGTCGAGCCGCTACCATTGAACTCCTAGTTCGGGTTCGAGACTCCCGCCACATGTTCGCTCTGGTGCAGGAACCGTACGTCGATGCCTTTCACCGCATTACAGGCATTCCATCTGGAATACGTGTATTTGCTGATCGACGTTCGAAGGCTGCCATCTTTGTAAATGACCTTGATGCCATCTGTATGCCCATCGAACCGCTCATCACGGAGTTTGGCGTATGCGTGAGTGTCACTGGAAGATTTAGCTCAATCTTCTTGAGCTCCGTATACTGCCAATTCAACACTGATTTGGAACCCGACCTCGAGTATTTAGATGCGGTGCTACTGCAGGCCAGTAGCAATTCAGTCATCTTCGGCTTCGATGCTAACTTAGTGTCACCCATGTGGTTCAGCAAATCACTCGAGCATGCTCGTAGTGACTTGAACCAACATAGGAGTGAACTGCCGTCCGCGTGGATCCTAGGAAGCGGAGCCGGAGTGCTCAACGAGGTCAGTTGTTTGTACACGTTTGATAATCGCCGAGCACAGAGCGATATCGACGTCACGATTGTCAACGAAGCAGCGTCTATGTGGGCCACATATGACTGGAGAGTGGACGAGTGGCACCTTAGTGATCACAACATAATACGTGTTGAGGTTACGCGAGGATCCAGAGACACAGTTGAGAGGGACTCTCCTGTTCCGTCCTGGAACATCTCCAATGCATGTTGGTAATTGTTCCATGGTGAGTTGGTGAGGAAAATAGAGGATCTTTCACAGGAATACCAAGATATGCCCATCGATGATCAAGTATCCGTAACGCGAGCACTGGTGCACAATGTGTGCGATCGTGTGCTTGGACGCAGGCAGCCGAGAGCCGTTCGGAAAGTGGTCTGGTGGAATGCCGACCTGAGTACGAAGCGCCGAGAGGTCAGGAGACTGAGGCGACGGTTACAGAATGCTCGTCGTCGTGGCAGCGACGATGCTGAGCGACTTATATTTAACCTACGTATGTCTGTGGGTGAGTATAAGAAGCTTATTCTGTTAGCTAAGGAGGACAACTGGTGTCGCTTCGTGGGAATGCATAAGGAAGATCCTTGGGGGCATGTCTACAGGATATGTCGCGGTCACAAACGGAATACCGAGTTGGGATGCCTGCGCTCGGATGGCGAGCTAGTCGTAACATGGCAAGACTGTGCGCGAGTGCTCCTCCGCAACTTTTTTCCCAGTTGCGGAGTCGAGTGCACCGATTGCCATCCCGAACAGGCTCCCGCCCATACTCGAAGAGTACGAAGTGAGTGCTTGTGTCGCCAAGTTACGGAGCAAACGCTCGCCTGGCATGGACGGCATCACTGGAGTGATCTGCATGGAGGTTTGGTGTGCTGTCCTGACAACATTGTATTCCCGCTGTTTAGCTGAGGGTCATTTCCCAACCGAGTGGAAATGCCCACGTGTTGTGCCATTGCTCAAGGGGCCCAATAAGGACAGGAGTGATCCTGGCTCATATCGAGGAATATGCCTGCTACCAGTGTTTGGTAAGGTGTTGGAGGGTATCATGGTCAACCGTATGAAAGACATGCTCCCAGATGGGTTCAGATGGCATTTGGATTTCAACCTGGACGCTACAGGCCACCCCGGCAAGGTACGTACTAGGGATATTCGTGGACTTCAAGGGAGCATTTGATCCCGTGGTGGAATGCAGTGTTTCGCCGTCCAGTCCAGTTTACCTGGCCAGTTGCCAGTCCCGATCTAAATAATTTTAGCTTATTTAGCTTGTTTCACCCGTGTGTTTGGCGGGTCTTAGAGTTCCACCACAGTGCATCTCTGCTTGTCGTACGAGGCGACTAAATGAGGTACCTGGGTTGCCAGTCCCGAGCTGTGAAGCTAAAATTGGTCACACCCGTGTGGTGGTCGGGTCTTAGAATTTCACCACAGTTGCCTCCGCTTTTCGTATGAGTCGACTAAAAGAGGTAGCGTCAGCAACGCTTAACTGTTTGGAGTTTAGTTTGCAAGTACGTTATAGTACGAAGTCTGAGCAGAGGCTAATTTCTAAACCACGGGGATCGGGAACCCACGGAACTTGTTCCGTCCCGATAGCGGATGCGACCCTTCGGGGAGAATCGTGGTGGCTGTGGTTTACCGTCCAAGCGGATATGAGTTGTGGTCGGCGTGGAGTTGCGCAATACAACCGGTTGTCGTGATACCATAGAACGGAAGAGGATTAGGTGGGCCTCGCTCCTCACAAAGGAGGAAGTAACAACCCAATACAGTTGTAACTTCAAATTTGTACTGGCGGAAGGGTTTTCCGCCAGGGCGCTGATTGACGCTTAATTCAAATCCCGTGCGTAGGCACCGTGGGATTAAGCCATAATGGCAGGTGCTCACGTAAAAAACCTCCGGACCTCATGTCCCTATCTACTATCTAGCGAAACCACAGCCAAGGGAACGGGCTTGGAATAATTGAGCTTGACTCTAATCTGGCAGTGTAAGGAGACATAAGAGGTGTAGAATAAGTGGGAGATATTAGATTTCGGTTTAGTATCGACAATGAAATACCACTACTCTTATTGTTTCCTTACTTACTTGATTAAATGGAACGTGTATCATTTCCTAGCCATTATACTGATATATTTATTATATCATATGGTATTGGGTTTTGATGCAAGCTTCTTGGTCGAGTTTGTTATATAATCGCAAACAAATTCATTAATGAGAGAGTTCATTTATGTATTCTTGATTTAAAAATTTGGTATAAATCCAATTACTCAAGTATGATCCAATTCAAGGACATTGCCAGGTAGGGAGTTTGACTTGGCGGTACATCTTTCAAATAATAACGGAAGT